>PVIH01016161.1:0-46708 GCA_004025045.1 Sigmodon hispidus | reverse complement strand
TTTCGGCTTTTAGTTCCTGGCATGTTTCTTTCACAGATTTGTTCATCTCTTCCAATTTTTTGTTTGTATTTTCTTCTATTTCTTTAAGGCTTTTTTTCATATCTTCTTTCAGAGCTTCGATGATCATCAAAAAGAAATTTTTGGTGTTGCTTCCTTCTGTTTCCTCTTCATTGCTCAGTTCAGGTCTTGTATTTGTAAGATCACCACACTCTTCTGGAGTTACCATGTTGTCCTTTGTATTATTATGTAATTTTTTGCACTGACGTTTGCCCATGGCTTCAGTGTTCACAATTAGATGGCTCCTGGTTGGTTGTGGCACTTGGATTTGTGTGCCTCCTGTCTCCCGTCTGGTCAGGGTCTGAGTCTGTCCTTCAGATACCCCTGCAGATGTTGGCTTGCTCAGTTCGAGGTGGGCGGCGGTTAGCCATGCAGCTTCCCTCTGCAGGAGCTGCGGGTCTGGTGACCTGCAGAGTTTATCCGCTCCTGCTCCAGAGTGCGCTGGGACTCTGCAGACAGCACCTGTCCCGGGAGCGGAACCGAAAGCTATGGGAGCTCGACTCTCCCTCCCAGGCTGGGATATAGGTGCTTGGGCCTGGTGACCCCTCCTCACCTCTGGGCGGTCTGAGTCTGTCCTTCAGAGACCCCTGCAGATGTTGGCTTGCTCAGTTCAAGGTGGGCAGCGGTTAGCCGTGCAGCTTCCCTCAGCAGGAGCTGTGGATCTGGTGACCTGCAGAGTTTATCCGCCCCTGCTCCAGAGTGCGCTGGGACTCTGCAGACAGCACTTGTCCCGGGAGCGGAACCCAAGGCTATTTTTCATATCTTCTTTGAGAGCTTCGATGATCATCAAAAACGAATTTTTGGTGTTGCTTCCTTCTGTTTCCTCTTCATTGCTCAGTTCAGGTCTTGCATTTGTAAGATCGCCACTCTCTTCTGGAGTTACCATGTTGTTCTTTGTATTATTATGTAATCTTTTGCACTGACGTTTGCCCATGACTTCAGTGGGTCACGATTAGATGGGTCCTGGTCATTTGTGGCACTCGAGCTTGTGTGCCTCCTGTCACCTCTCTTGGCTGGGTCTGAATCTACCCTTCAGAGACCCCAGAAGTTATGTATTTGCTCAGTTTGAGGTCGAGGTGGGTAGCCATGCAAATTCCCTCAGTAGCAGCTGTGGGTATGTTGACAGGCAAACTTTATCTGCACCTGTTACAGAGTTTGCTGGGGCTTACACTGCAGACAGCACCCGGCCCCAGAAGCGGAAGCGGAACCGATGGTAGCTCAACTCTCCCTCCCTGGCTGGGATATAGGCACTTGGGCCTGGTGACCCCTCCTCACCTCTGGGCGGGTTCTGAGTCTGTCCTTCAGGGACCCCTGTAGTTATCTGTTTGCTCAGTTCGTGGTCGAGGTGTGTAGCCATGCAAATTCCCTCAGCAGGAGCTGTGGGTATGGTGACAGGCAGAGTTTATCTGCCCCTGCTACAGGTGCGCTAGGACACTGCAGACAGCACCTGTTTCCAGAAGTGGAACCGGAACCGATAGGTGAAATAAATTTTTAATATATTATTTTGTTTGATTATAACATAAAAGCAAATTTATTACAGAAAATTAAATGCCATTCTAACAAATAAAGGAACTCTTTCATTTAGATAATCACTGTTATGATTTTTGCTGTTTCTCTCTATAGCCCCATTGGATCATATTTTCAGTAAAATTAATGTTGCATCTGATAATTTGGATACATCATTTTCCATTTAATATGTTATCATTTTACATTCTTTGTTATTTCAGAAAAACTTTATGCTTGGTGACCATAATACTCTATCATATGGACATACTCAATTTGAAATTTGAACAATGCGAAGTTGCCGTGGCGCGGAGAAGTCTGCAAAACAAGAGGCTGAGGATTGGGGCAGCGAGAAGCCAGTCATCGCCCGCCGGAGCCTGGGGAAGGAAGTGTCTGTGCAGCTCGGAGGAAAACGCTCGCTCCAGGTAGACACTACCGCGCCCGTCAGCATGGGTAAGGGAGACCCCAACAAGCCGCGGGGCAAGATGTCCTCGTACACCTTCTTCGTGCAGACGTGCCGGGAAGAACACAAGAAGAAGCACCCCGACTTGTCGGTGAACTTGGCCGAGTTCTCCGAGAGATGGAAGACCATGTCTGCAAAGGAAAAGTCAAAGTTTGAAGATCTGGCCAAGAGCGACAAAGCTCGTTATGACCGGGAGATGAAGAATTACGTTCCTCCCAAAGGTGATAAGAAAGGAAAGAAAAAAGATCGTAATGCTCCAAAAAGACCACCGTCTGCCTTCTTCCTGTTTTGTTCTGAACATCGTCCAAAGATCAAAAGTGAACACCCAGGCCTGTCTATTGGAGATACTGCGAAAAAATTGGGTGAGATGTGGTCTGAACAATCTGCCAAAGATTAACAGCCATATGAGCTGAAAGCAGCTAAACTAAAGGAGAAGTATGAGAAGGATATTGCTGCACACCGTGCCAAGGGCAAAACTGAAGCAGGAAAGAAGGGTCCTGGTAGGCCAACAGGCTCAAAGAAGAAGAATGAACCAGAAGATGAGAAAGAGGAGGAGGAGGAGGAAGAAGAAGATGAAGATGATGAGGAAGAAGAGGAGGATGAAGAATAAATAAATAGCTGTCCTAAAAGTGTGGAGTGTATGTGCTCAGGCAACTTATTTTGCTAAGAATGTGAAATTCAAGTGCAGCTCAACATTAGCTTCAGTATAAAAGCTGTACAGATTTTTGTATAGCTGATGAGATTGTAGAGAAAATACTTTTTTTTTTTGAAAAAAGGAGTTTGTAGCTTTTCCAAGGGCTACAACATACAGTTAGATTTAAAGCTTTTGATGTTGAATGTTCCTATTTAATGGTTTCTTTAATTTCTTATGGTAGCACAGCAAACTTAATAGGAATTTGTATTCCCAGTAAATTGTTTTTTTTTTTTAGGATGTTGCATTTTGTTTTGTTTTTTTAAAAAATTTGTAATAAAATAATGTATATTATACGTGCAAAAAAAAAAAGAAATTTGAACAATGCTTTGATATATTTTTATATTCCTAGATGCTGTGGGACTAAGCTCTTATATACTGTAAATATTTGTTACTTGTATTGATTTAATAAAATGCTGGTTGGTCAGTAGGCAAGCAGGAAGTATAGGCAGGCCTACTAGACTAAAAGGCAAAGCAGGAGACGCCAGCCAGACTCAGAGAAAGGAAGATGAGAATGATGCACTCAAGAAAAGGTACCAAACCACGTAGCTAAACATAAATAAAAATTATGGATTAAATGTAAAAGCTAGATAGTAATATGCTTGACATATTACTGGCCCCACAGTTACTATTATATTAAGCCTTCAAGTCAGTTATTTGCTGGGAAGCTGTTGTGGGACCAGCCTGGTGGTACTCAGAGAAACTTCTGACTACACAGATTTTAAATGTACCAAAGATGGCCTCCTTAGGAGCCATCTCTAGAAGTAGAATCAAGTGCATATAATAATAAAGTGCCTGATTCACTGGCCTGATGACATGACAATGAGTTGTGGTAATTTACAGCAGTATAAGGTGATGGTGATCAAAATGTTCCTAGTAGGTACAATAATTGTAGTATATGCTATATGACCAATACTATCAAATAAATTTCAGAAAATTCCTTTGTATTTATATTTTTTTAACAAATGCCAACATCAAACATTTTAAGAATCAGATATTTTAAAATAAAACTTCTGTGGGTCACAACACTCAGCTTTGTGAGTGACTTCTGGGGGCAAGATAGTAGGCCATGTGTGGGCAAACCTCAGGCTAGTGTGTGAGTGTCTAGGTGTGGGACGTATTTGGAGGAGAAAAAGGAAAGGAAAAGAAACTCAGATAAGGCTGAACATCTTTTATGGGCTGTCAGACCCCAGCAGAAAAAGGTTCTGCATTGGACCACTAGACAAAGTCACATGATATTGAAAGCAGATTATAAGACTCTAAGCTTCCATTTATAGTGCATGAGGAGCGAAGGCAGTTAGTAGCCACATGTGTTAATTATTCAGATGTGAAGACTATATAGGCAGAAGATCATCTGTCACATCATAATCACTAAAACGACCAGGAAAGGAAAGCCCACTGAGCTGTAACTAAGAATAGTCCCTGCACTATTAAGTTTCAGTGAGAGAAATCAGAATGTAGGATGAACAGAAGAGCAGGATGAAAATGGCACATAGATGACTTCTGGGAAGCCACTGTCTAAGTTGTGTTTGCAGACATAATGGGGAATGAGTGTCCTCCCAGAACTTGGAAACTGAAGCAGGAAGTTCACAAATTTGAGATTAACCTGGGCTCCATAGAAAATGCTCTCAAAAATGAAAGGAGCATAGTCAACCCTGATGAGAAAAGTTCATTAAAACTGTGTGTATATCAATACATGGAGTTACGTCTATTATAATTTTTTGGTAAATGGTCAATGGTATGATTCTTTGTGGCTTTTTCAGACATTCTTATTACTATTTTTACCTACCTTCCTCTGTATTATCTATTTACCCCCATTTCCTTCCTAAAGAGCCCACCTTTCCCCATTTACCTTACAAGACCGCGTGTATATTACTGTTTCCCTCTATTGCTCCTTAATCTCCCTGTTCTGGGAGTGGCCCTAGTTTACTTTCATGGTTTCTGTAGTTACTAGGCTATGTACCCATATCTGAAGATTTGAGAGCTAGGAGCCTCCAATGAAATAAAATATGTAACATTTGCATTTCTGGGTCTGGGTTACTCACTCAACATGAGCTTTTCTACCAAAGACCACTTAACAAAAACACCCTTTGAGCTATTGGCTGAAACTGTCTAAGAAATTCACAAAACATATAATCTATTGCTGTTGTCCTTGGTACCCTACAGAGATGGGAGGTAAGTCCCTACTGCTGAAGAAGCTATGAACTTCAAAAAAAGGGCCCCAAAACTCCTGCTATAAAACTCACCTGAATTTATTCTAATACCAGAGGACAAATTCTCATGGTACCAGAAAGCATCATTCAGTCTTCTAAAGGAAGAAGGCAACCAACAGTGTTACCCAGCCTTGACAAGTATGAACCATCTCAATGACCAGCGTGGCACATTGGCCTTTCACATGCAGTAGTGGCACATGTATCTTGGTGGTAACCAAAAGCTCTCTGATTGGACTTAAGACCCACTCAACAAGAGAGAAATTTTGCCTGGTGCTGGGACCCTGACTAACCACTCAGTGCTAGTGAAGTCATGGTCATTGGAGGAGAGTCTACAACCTCATGAATATATATACATGAACATCATATAACAATTAGTGAAAAAAAAGAGGCCATGAATTTGAAGGAGAGAGGGCAGGGATATTTGGAAGTATTTAGAGGGAGAAAAGAGGAGATGGTGGAAATGGTGTAATTATAGTGTCAAAATAAAAAAAACCTTTCAAATAAAACGCATGGCTACAACCCATAAGGACCTAATGCCCTCCAGCACTCCTTTTATCCGCTACACAGAACGTGTGCTCTCTGCTCTCCTATAACTTGGCATTCACAGGGCATGTGCCTCTGTACTGAGCAGGACTCAAGCAAATGACAACTCCATCCTTGCTCATTCAGATTTGGCTAGGGCAGTGAAGTGACCCGTTGTGGATCTCACAGGGGGAGATGAAGAGGGCATGTTTCCTACTGTCCATCCCTAAATACTCGACCCTCTAAATAAGGTGGTTTATGTACATTTCTGGTGCTGGCAGGAAGGAGAAAGACTGTTGTATCTCATGGAGAGAGTGAGCCACGTGGCTGGGAATAGGACCTATCTCTAGAGCACCTTTTAATGTCCAGTCCATTTTGTTTTCAGAGTTTTTCATTTGCTCATTGAGGATTGCCTCAAGTCAGGCAGAAATTCTTCTAGAAGGTAGCTATGATTCTCTCTCTTTCCAACATTCTCTTGTGCCCTTTCCAAGGTATCAGCAACTCAGGGTCCTATGACTTCCCTTCTAGACTCAGTAGACTTAAGCCATATAAAAGTTAAGATGATTACAGAAGTCAAAGTACCTGGTGATCACAGTTAATTTAGATGCCTGTATGTACCATGTCATCTCACCTCATAGTAACTCTCAAAAGGCTTATTTTAAGGATAAAAAATTTGTCTAGGGCCATAAAGTAAGACAAAACAATAACAGAGACAAAACCATCTGATACCGAGACTTACCATCTTTTCTATTTCAAAGAAGTATATTAGAAATACAACAATGATCCAGGCAGAGGTGGCTCATGCCTTTAATCCCAGCACTCAGGAGGCAAAGGCAGGTGAATCTGTGAGTTCGAGGTCAGCCTGGTCAAAAAATGAGTTTCAGGACAGCCAGGGCCACACAGAGAAATATTGTCTTGACAAACCAAATCCCTTTTAAAAAAATGAAAGAAATGCCCACACACCAGCTATGAGGCACAGCACAGACACATCTGTGAAGTAAAGACCATAATGAACACAGTTAAAGTCCTTCTTGTCAGTCACTGGGCAGCAGCTTCCATCTCTCCATCTGAGATTTTCTCATGGGAACAAACTGTCAGTGTCTTACGTGGTAAGAAGTCAGAGCCCTGGAGATGGTCAGCCTGTGCTGTACATCTCCTGTTCCTCCAGATAAACGCTTTCAAAAGCTCCTACAATTGTGTTTCACAAGACAGGTTCACTATCAGTTTGTTCACCTCATGTTGGGATTTTTGACTCAGCAATTAAAGATCACAATGCTTCTCTGAGCTGTTGAAATTAGTTTTTCATACACACACACACACACACACACACACACACACATTAAAAAAAACATCTAAAGGGTCTGTTCAGGTCAAGTGCTCTCCTATTGGGTTGTTTATTTGCTTACTTGTTTAAGTTTTGAGTTCTTTACATATTTTAAATACAAATTCCTAACAAGATGAATATCTGTCCAAGATTTGCTTTAGGTAACTCCACTTTGCTGATTATGTGTTTTGTTGTTCAGAGTATGTAATACAAGGGAATTCAATTAATTAAGTCTTGCTATGATTTTCTGAGGTATTGGAGCCCTGTTTAAAAACCATTGTCTGTCCAGATTTTGAAGTGTTTCCACTGCCCTTTCCACAGAGTTTTCATATTTAGGGATTACACTAAGGTCTGTCATTCACTTTGAGTTAATTTTTGGATATGGTGAGTCATGGGCTTCTGTTTTAGATTTTCATGTGTGGATATTTAGTTTTCTTGGCACTGTTAGTTAAATAGTTTATCTTTGTTGTGATGGACAGTTTTGATGTTTTTGTACTGATGGCTGTAGCTACCTGGTCTTGTTTCTAGATTATTGAGTTCATGAACTTACAAATTTGTCTTTGTGTTATTTTTACTGCTTTGGTTCCAAAGTGTATTTTGAAGATCTTATGATCCCTCCAGCATTGTTCTTGCTTTGTATACTTTCAGAGATGGATAAAGTTCTCAGATATAGGTGTCTTCATCTTCTACTTTCATATTTTCTCTAGAACATCATTATAAACTATTGGACTGGCCTATGTTTGTTATTTTATTTGTCCTCACAATAATCACACAGGATCCTGTCATAGTATCATCTCATTTCATAGGTCAGAAAATTAAAGTTTAGAGTAATCAAATATCCTGCCAAATTTTCCATAGATATGGAATGGTATTGCTGCCATAAGATGTCTGATTCTTAGGGTAGACTTGGTTTCAGTGTAACAAAGCTTTGGGCAATGAATGGCAGGTCAAGCAGGGGGCATTGACTTCAACCTTAAGTCCAAAGATTCTTTTGTCTAAATATTTTTATATGCACCACATCACACACTAAGATGTGTTCACTGCTTTTACAAAAACCAGATACTGGATCTCCTAAAGCCTTAGGGTCATTGACACACCCCACCAGTAAAGACCTATTTTCTGCTGTCTCCTGTGGGATGAATAAGGTAAAAACAAGCAGAGCAAACAACAGAGCATGTGACCTGCCTATAACAAGACTCCTGGTGCCAGAGAGACTGGTTGGGGATGAAGAAAAGTTGGCTCCATTCCCAGGGGTGGGGAAGCACAGCTTCACTCAGTGGCAGATTCAGGTAGGAAAGGGGAATGTAGGCAATCATGTGTGGAGTTAGTGGCTGCCATAAATGCTAATAGAAAGGAGGCTATTGGGAGTTGAGGTGTTGCTTTATAGTTTCACTTGTCTTGGAAGCACCTTTTAAAGTTACCTGTGCATTATTAATTTTAATTATTTATTTGCACGTGTGTATGTGGTGATATGTTGTGTTTTTATATGGTGATATTAAAGTTTGCCTGAAGATCAGAGGACAGGGTCAGCCACAGATTTTAGCCATAAAGGTCAGGAAGTGGTGACACACAAGCCTTTAATCCCATCACTAGGTAGTCTGAACCAGGAAGTGATATGGCTGGCCAGAGAAAAATTTGTAAGGCAAGAGAAGTGGCTGTGGCTTGTTCCTCTTTCTCTCTAATCTTTCAGCTTTTCCACAATATCTGGCTCCTGGATTTTATTGTAAGAACAAATAAAATTTGTGTTTGTGCCCATGAAGGCCAGAGGAGGGTTTAGGATCCCCTGAAGCTGGAGTAACAGGCAGTATAGAGCCCACTTCACCTTATACCTACATTCTGGAAAGTAAACTTGGGTCCTGTTTGGTTGGGTACACAGGAAACGCTTAACAGTGTTGCCATCTCTCCAGCACCCTTAAATGACTTGTTTAGTTGAGGTGTTTTGTCAAAGCTGATGGAGGGCTGGGGGACAGCTTCTCTTTGATGCCACACTAACCAGGGGAAGGACTGACCATCACCGTACCCTTTCCTTTCCTCGATTCAGAAATAAAATCTCCTGTTATTTATTTGCTAGGACATAGAAAGACATGTCATGTAGAAATAAAAATTGAATTGCATTCATTGGTGATTTAAGTTCTTTTGTCTTAAAATATCATGGATCATCTACTTGGAATCCCTTCTGACATCATCTCACTTGCTGATGACATGGAAGAGTAGCCAATACCCTAAAGTGGACTTTTGGAAAGGCAGCAAACACAGAGACCCTGGGCACCCCCATGCTTGCCTTATTTCCATCTCTAACAAGTGCTTCTTTTTCATTCCTGAGTGAGACCTGTTCACAGCTGCTTGTTCGCTTGTTCTGTTCTTTTACTTCATCACTCCAGACTTACGGCAGAGGAACTGAGTCCAGCCAGATTTCATAGTCACACTGCCCACCTGTCTGACAAGAGGTTATGCTCCATTAACTAGGCTTCGGCCACACACTTCCCAAACCTATGGCTCATTGTGGGAACTACTGTTTCTCAGCTCCTGCCTGACAGCCTGCCTCAGACTCACCCTTCGTAAGAGAAGATTTTCACTTTTATCTTATGGCTACCATCCCAAATTAGAACTTGGTTTTAGGCCAACGGGTTCTCACTGGCGCTTAGCCCCAAGAGGATGGACACCATGGAGCCCAACTTCATGTGTATTTTCAAGTATTGTCCGACCCATTCTTATGGTCCATGCACTTCAACTTCTTTATTCCTCCTTCCCCACTGGTCACTTGCTCTCCTAGGCAGTTTAGAAGAGACTACCACATGCTTCAATTGCCTTGTTGTTTGACCTTCTTCATTAACCCATGCAGTTTCCTTGGTTCTCCAACCAGATATTTTTAACCCAAGGATAAATGAACATCATGTTTTAAGCCCTCTGTATGTGACACAGATAATTGGGATTGGCCCAGGATTTGATTATTGCCATGACTATAATAAATTGTTTAGTTCTGGAATATTCTGCTTAAGACCTGCTTCACAATTGAGAACTCTTTAAATATTCAAGATCACCCTCACCCCTGCTCCAAATTTTTATGCTAGTCTCTTAAAAATCTGAGTAGTAATGTGGCTGTGTGAAGAACACATTGTAGGAAATGTGTCTTTGTGTGTGACGTGGTTCTTTCAGACAGCATGGCGACAAACCATTTTCCAGTCTCTCCAGCGCTTTCTTCACCTGAGCAACAAGGAGGTCCAAACATGTTGTAATGGCTTCTGACTCTTACTAGTTATATTCTAACTTGGCTTTGTATATTCAGATTTTCAAAAATTCTCAAAATTAAATACATTGTCATCATGGCCATTCTTTGGAAAGACCAAGTCTTGGTTTCTGTTTTTAAAGACTGTGTTTAGGGACCTGGAGTTAACTGTCCTAACAGTTGCCCACCAAGGTAATTGTTACAGAAGAGAACTTTCTTGCCTCCAGAAGGGAGTTTTTTAATTTTCATTAAGAAAATAACAGCTAGGAAGAGAAGTTTTGTGACTATGGGACAAGCCTCCTTATGTGGTCATGGAGGTCAGAACTCAACCCTGAGCCCAGATGGTTGAGACCAATTCTTCTAGAAAGAGCTATTAGCTCTTTCCTCTGTAATTAATGGGGAGGCCTTGTATCTTTGTATTAGACCCTTTAATCCTTGGGCTGTTCAATGTTTTACAAACACTAATTAATGTAATGAAGCTTCACACCACCACCTTGAGGCAGGTAATTCCTCCCTGGGACATCTCATCTTTGCCTGTTACAGTATTGTGTACCAAGTATATATTAGTGGAGATTAAGGTAATTAATAACAATAAACCTTTGAATTTAGATCATGTTTCGAAGCTTTACAAATGTCAGTTTTGTGCAATGAGGATTGAGGAGGAAGCCTGAGCTAGCTTAATGCTGGTAATGACAGAACAGAATCAATGCGCTTCTTTCCAGTTCTCCTGCGTGCTGAGGACATGTGACCTTGAAGAGTTCTTTGTGACCTCTTTCTGACTCAGTTCCTACAGCTTTCAAACAGGGGCAATAATATATATGACTCACCACCCTGCCTCACAGAGGTGTTGCAAGGTGGAATGTTGTAATGTTCTGTGAGGTTCTCAGATGAAAGATGAAAATTTACATATGATGAAACATGACTGGACTTATCTTCACACCATCTAAATGGGCCAGGCAAGTGAAATACCAGCATCCTCATGATCTGGCAGAGAAACCAGTGCTACCATTATTCCTACTTAATAGCTATTATAGGCTTCCAGAGGTTGAAGGCTGCTCGTGGATAAAAGAAGGTGAGGCAAGAGATACCAGATCAGCAAGAGGTAATAATTAATTTTTCTCTTTTTTCTCCTTGTACTTTTCTGTCTTATTTGGCACAGAGTATTTGAGAAGAAATGAGTACTGAGAGAGAACCAGAGAATGGCGGCAACAAGTATAGGTATTCTTCTCAGATCCCAGTGGTCAAGGCACCGGTGCACAACTCTTAGTTTCTAGATTTGCTCTCAGCCTCCCCAGTCAACAGTGTCTTTGCTAATCACCTCAATTCATTCAGGACAGCATTCTACTAACGCTCTCCCTGCAGAAAGCCTCCCCAAGCCCCATCTCCTTCCTTGTGTTGCCCCTGTCACTCTTAGGAATCTTGTGTCTGATTTGGGATTTTGGTGTTGGCCTTGCTTCCACGGGAGACTTAACTATTGAAGATCATTCCCCTCCTTCATATGTTTAAGGACAAATAGCAATAAGGATTATACAAAATGATGAGCATCATCGTGCTATTCCAGAAGAAGCTTTATTCTTCATCAGCCACAGGTTGTGCAAACATTACATATTAGGGCCCAGTTGTTTCAGCATTTGCAGTTGTAGCCAGTCCTCCAAGACAGGCCGACAGAACAAACTATGCATATCTATATTGTCATTACTCATTGTGTTAAGTCGAGACCCAGGCCCGATATTCAATACCTGCATAGGACAGCTTTATCTGTCCTTGTCACATTTTGCTCCCCTTACATCCTGTCTATGGGCAATGAAGGAGGAGAAGGCGACTCTGACAATGATTCTGTGTTTTTCTCTACCATGGATTTCTTGCTTCAAGGGCTCTTACCCATGGCCTCTCTCTCTGCTCTGGACCCCATATTTCCATCTACTGAATACTTTTCTGCTCACTTCATGGTTCTTTCTTAAATACTACCTCCACAGAGATGCTCTACAGGTCATGAAAGCCCAACACTCTTGTTGAGTACTTTGGCCTATAGAAATGGTGCTGTCCCAGTAACAATGAACATGAACAGAGAAAGCTGCATCATTTTTCTTGAGTCCATGTGCTCATTTTGTCACTAGACAATTGTTTTCATTTATACATATTACTTGTATTCTGCACTGAGGTTTCCTCATCTGCTGAGTGAACATGACCAGTATATTATCAACCACAGTGTGTTTTGTACAGAATATATAGAATAGTAGTAACCTCTTTATGGACATGCATACTTACTGTGCCTTCCTATTGAATCTGCTCTGTCTCTGGGTTCCTGTGTGTAGCTGAACAGGGCCCAGTGTAGGCAACAGTACATGAACTTGCAGACATAATGTAAAACCTAGACTTGTAACACTGGCACTTTTGAGAGTCCTGAAGGGATGTATAAAGTTCTCAGTTCTTTGGGCTTTGAGTTTTGATGCATATTGAATTTTTTCCCCACTCCAAATCTTTTCTGCGATTGTAGGGATTTAACTTTCTCCTCACATTTGTCTTAAATTGTTAACAGAACTTGCTTGTTGGGGTAAGATTGCATGCAGTTTCTCCTGCAGCCCCAGTAAGTTAACTAACTTAACCTGCCAGCTGGTAAGTTGCCAAGTGGAAACCGGGTTCTGGTCTGAAGAAAACAATTCTAGTACCGCCAGTTCCACGACGGAGAGCTAAAAATGTCCCACACCTGCCCGTTAGCTTTGCCACTTACCATACCCATTTGTCAAAGTTTCAACTGGAAACCTTTTTGTTTTATTAATTTCTTTGTTAAACACACTAAATGGTTGCCTGCTGAAATACAAACCAGTGACTTGTGTGCTATTTGCAAAGGTATATACTATCACTAATTTTAGATTGTCTTCATTATCTCTTAAAAGAAACTTCTTATGTTTATCTTGTGATAAAATATTTTTTGTCTTTTTAACTTTTTTCATTCACTTTACATGCTGATTACAGTTTCCCCTCCCTCTTTTTCTCGCAAACAACCCTCCACTCTACACTCATCTACTCCACCTTTATCTCCATGTGATAAAATATTAATTTTGCTTTTAATATTTGGTTAAATAATGCTTATGAGTTTTCTAAGTTCCAAGAACTACATAGTATACCTGCATACACGCAAATATGTATATACATGATTACTGTTACAATAAATTTTCTTAGCTTGCTTTTACTTTTTACATTTGTCTTATGCTTTATCATTTGCTCAAGATCTCAATCTCTCTCTCTCTCTCTCTCTCTCTCTCTCTCTCTCTCTGTGTGTGTGTGTGTGTGTGTCCCATCTCACAAATCTTTACCTCAATCTCTAAGGTTACTTATATCCAGTTGGAGAGATTAGTGCCATCTGGAAGGAACAGTGTGTCGACACAGTAACTACCTTAAACATCTTCCCGGGCCCTATTTCTCAAAACCACATCTCTGTGAGGGAGGTTCTGTTGACATCATTCTTACTTCCCATGCAAGTGAACAGAACTCAATGGAGTTTACGTAGTTTATCTCCCAAGGAGGCAAAGCCACTACCTGGTCAAACCTAAACATGAAGCCAAGGCCTCCAATTTTCAAGTAGATGTCCTTAACTACCGTGCTACCAACTGATGCTAGAAAACCAAATTTAATCAGCAATGATACTTGGTCAGTGTTGCCAGCACACTTCCATAGTTCACTATTCCCTTCCCTCAGCATACCACTCATTGCCAGATTATCCAAGTTAGTTCTCATAGGTCAAAGGTCACACAGAAAGAGTGCCTCAGAGATGTACAACTGATATTTCTCTTTCTATGCTTCTTTACATACAACACGCCGGGACTCTCTACAGTTATTTCAGACTTATGTTCCAGTTTTCAGAGTAAGAACATGCTTCCTAGCATACTTACTTATCTATTTGAATTCTTACATTGACCGGAGGGTAACAAATATGACTTGGTCATTTTATGCTTTTATGCTAAAAACCAATTTTTGCATAACTTGTGTGTAAATAAAAAATGAATGGGAGTGGCTGGAGAGGCTGCTTAGTGGTCAAGAGTACTGGCTATATATCCAGAGGACCTGAGTTCAATTCCCAACCCACACATGGTGGATCATACCCACCTGTAACTACAGGTCTAGGGAATCATACCAGGCACACACATGGTCCATAGACGTATATGCAGGCAAAACACTTATACACGTAAAATAAATAAATAAAAATTTAATTATCTTAATAATAACACCTCCCATCTTTTTGTTTGGTCACTAGAATATTTTGTTTCTGGACATCTCTAAGAGTTTACCCACAAACATTTGAGCTAAAAAAGGACTGCCTGGAATAGTTGATTATACTTTTATGCCTTTACTACACATTTTTCATGGAAGACAAGCCTAATTCTATACATTAAGTACAACGTGTGTGTGTGTGTGTGTGTGTGTGTGTGTGTGTGTGCACAAAAGGGAAATGCAATTATAAATATATTTTGAGGTGAATTATGATTAATCTGTGCTATTTGATAGCAAAATGAATGAGAATAGTACTAAAAACCTACGGATTAGGGATTTCAACTAAGTAAGCAAATGAAAACCTAGCACTGTTGCCTCCCACACCCTAGTTCCTTAGTTTGTGTGAATAAAGTAGAGACCTGGGAGATCTTGAGCCCGCTTCTCCCGAAGGTCCTGCCAACTCCGCATTGTCCTGTTGGATTTGCAGTCAGATGCCTTAGGCTGGCAGTCTGTGGGAAGGCAATGAGGTTTTTTCCCTGGAAGTTGGGTACGAATAGATCGGCATGGGAGAGGCTTCCTCAGGGACAGCTGCTTTGAGAGAATGCAGGAGCAGGCAGCAGCCAGCAATTCCTCCTGGCACAAAGTGCCCGGGGGAGGAGTCCACTTTGCTAAGTATTGTCATTTGCTGGAAGAAGGTGTGTGTTCCAGAAGGAGTTTTTAACCTGGAGGATCATTAACTCATTCAGCGATCTGGAGGTGGCTCTGGAGTTGGTCCTGAAAGCGGCTGCAGACAAGGGTCGGGAGCAGGAGTCGAATACATTTCCATGGGGGACCTGGAGAAGGGCCAGCATGCTTTGCTCAATGAAGGGGACGAGAACGAGATGGTAAGACTTCAGCCACAGCCTGTCCTCTTCTTCTAGCCCCCTCCCCTAGCTTTGCACATGCACACACGTGAGCACACTCGCATACTTCAATGAATGTTGACTCTGGAATTACACAAGAAGAGAAAATATCCAGACAATCTTCCTGTCCCATAAATGTAACTTCTGACAGCGCAAATTTGGGAGAATGAACATATTGTATTCAATTTTATCAAGATTGTTTTCATCTGAAGTAAAACAGAAGGAGAGAGGAACACGGGATGCTTGACTATTCATTTCTGAGTCTCCATCTGTTTGGAAAGATCTTTCCAGAACCCAGATTTCATCAGGTTCCCAAGGTGAGGACCAGGCTATTTCATGAAAAAAGAACTGAACCTCGAAGGCAAGGCAGTTGATTGCTGGGTCTTTCTCTTCTCATGATCTTGCTGTTTAGCAGGGAAAACATAAAACATAAAATTAACAATTATCAGTCTACACACAATTCTTTTTACTTCAAAAAATTTACTGCTGTAGAGATTGATTCCAGAAAACTTTGTGCAATTCACTGACTCTTTCGTTTTAGATGTGATCCCAAAACTTGGGGACTGTAAAAAAAAATAAAAGAAGATTCTGTTCTTGTTGAATATACAGTGATATTTCTCAATTACAATGTAATCAAGAGAGAGTTAGAGATGTGCAGTTCTTTTTAATAAGGTCTTTTTGCTAATTGTGTAAGCATAGCCTTTTATGCCAGTAATGATGCAATTAAAATGTGAAAATGTGGTGCTCTCATTCTATAACAGTGTTTTATCTTCCTGGAATTAATATACAAATAACAAACCCGAAAGATATTTACTTAAAATGTTTTCTTGGTTAATTGCTTGAGTCCTGACTATTACATTCTTTGTTCTAAAACTGGTCTTTCAAGTTTAATCTGCTTACCTGTTTCTATAGCAACAACTTTTTTTTTTTTTTTTTTTTTTTTTTTTTTACGTTCTGGAATAGATCCCATCTATCAAAGCTGAGAAAAAAAATTATAAAAGGCACCTTAATTCAGTTGGCTTTCCTAACCATGTTCTTATTTCTTTCAGACTTAACTACCAAGTAACAATTGCTTTCAAGGCCCTACCCGAGCGTCATCAGAAATGACTTCCAGGCTTAATGCTGGCTTATGTTTCTGTCCTCTCCCAAGCATTTCCTTGAGAGACTGCAGTTGAGTCCTTATCCTTGTCACGAACGTTCTTAGCAGAAAGCAGGGCTTCTCGTATGCTCTCCTCCTTTCTCTTGTGTAAACACACACATTTCCCCCCTCTCTCACCATCTTGATCACAGTTTGTCTTTGAAATACTATTTTGGATCACCTATATTCTTGAAGACTACCCCTTCTCTAGGCTAACAAATGTTTCAGGTGAAGCAATTGTGTTACTAGTTGAATTTTGTTAGAGCACTGTAATGGCATTGGGTCAGTCCAGCTTTGTATGCTGCTGGAAACCCTGTTAAGTGCCTTGGCTGGGGAAGGGACACTGTGTATTTTGGTGAGCAGTGATTTGACCAATAGGCTCAGCAGAGGTGCAGCATTAGTATGCGCCCAGCTCCTTGTCCTGTTCCGACTGCACAAACCTGGCCACCTGCCTGGTGCTGCATCATTTTTCTTTCTACACTATTTTTCACAGCAGTAAACTTCAAAAGTTGTCTATCATTTACCATCTGTCTGTCTGTCTGTCTGTCTATCTATCTATCTATCTATCTATCTATCTATCTATCTATAGCTATCATACATTTTTATTCTGGGTTCTGGTATACAAAGTATTTTAATGACCCTTTAGTTTTCCCCATGGCCTTGCAAGGTCAATGGGGAGAGTAATGCACAAGGCTAGGCTTGCCTCAGCCAAGTAAGTCCAAGTGCTGGAATATCACAGGGGCTATTGTGATATTGTGAAGTTGGTAGTTCTGTGTCTCTAGATCTGCACAAAGTCTATGGATACCTTTTCAGATTTTCCTGGGGACACTGCATTCCAAATAGAACATATTGCTTCTCCTAATAAATAAAGGGTAAGAAGAATGGCTGATTTTGATCCTCTAAGGTATATTGTTTTATAGAATTTGTATTTGCTGAGGAGATTTGTCTCTTCTGACTTGTAGGCTAATCCCTTTTAGAAAGCCCAGATTGTCTAAAAATGTTTGCCAAATTGTTTACAGGTTCTTTGTAAATGCCACGAGTGGTGGGTGTTACCAATGGTAATCCCTACAAAGATAGAAGTGGCCTCAAATTTTAAGAAAAACTAGCAATCTGGAGTTCATCTCTCATATAAAAGAATGTGAATAGGCCCAGACTGAGAATAAATGGGATTATTGTTTAGTCCAGAGTCAAAGAAGTGGGGACTAAAGAACAATTGTAGTTGAATTGAAGGCAATATTGCCAAGTGAAAATAAAATACTAAAAGACAGATGACCATGTTGGAGGAAAAGAGAGTGCTCTCAGCAAGGAGCTTATACCAGGTCATTCTCCAAAGGCCTCAGAGAGATGTCTAGAGCACACACTATGGCCTTGGACTAGATACTTGCCTGCTCAAGCCCTGGTCTCCTTACCTATAAAACAGGAATGGCCCTTTTTACTCTACCTGTCTCACTGGGTTCTTAGGAGGATTAGCTGAGAGCTTCCATGTGGAAATGTTTTGAGAAGGAATACGTTTTGGGGACTCAAACAAAGGTAGGTGTGGATCCTACCTATATGAATAGACACCGCCTTACAACAATAAAGTCACTTTTTCTGTTAGTGACAAAATCAATATGTTTCTCTTTTCTGTTGAGATCACTTATAAATAAATGTCGTTGTTTTCTCATACCTGTCTTGTAGCTCACTGAGGGATGGTTCATTTTTTGTGAACTGAGTGTATCATGTTTCCTGGGAGTTCATGCTCTCATGAATTTCAGGGATATGCATTTCTCTTTTGAAATGGCTTAGAAGTATTACTGTCCACTCATGACAGACAATGATATAGTTAACTAACCCAACCATTGATCTCATTAATAAAATTACTCTTTCTAGAGAAATGTTTTATACTAACAAGATTTGGAAAAGTAATGTCCCCTAATTTTGCCCCTAAGTTTCTAGCAATTAAAGAAACAAACATTTGGTTATTTTTCTGATTATAAAGTTGATGTATGTTTGTTGCAAAACTATTGAGATAAGAACTTGGGTCTGAAGAACAATATAGATATGGTCCATTAGTTTACATCTGAATACAATTAATATTGTCATTTGGTGACTCCTTTTCCAGGCTTATACAATGTATTCATTAAACCATGTCATTCTAACAATTGTAGTACATTTTAATATTACCTATATTCTTCAAATTCTATACATGTGCTCATGTATTATGGAAATTTTGGGTAATGGGATACTGTGTAACTGTATACCCTGTGAGACAGCACATTGATACACTGAAATGAACATGTTAATAGGATACATGCTACAGAACTCTGTACAAAACTACAGTAGGCCTTCTATCATGCCTCTGCCAGCACATTGCTGAGCATACAATTTTCTCATTAGTTCCCTTCTCCCTGTCACATACATCCAGATACAATTTGGAAACTACCTATTGCTTCTCCTATGCATTGTGTCCAAATAAAACAAAACCAATCACAATCTATTTTTAATGAATGCATACAAAGCCTCACAAATATTTATTGTTAAACATAGAATGAAACCTGTACTCTCCTTTGAAGGTTACCTCTTTTTGTTACATGTATGACGGACAAGTCTTCTTTTGGTAGAGCACTGCATGGCTACTCTAGTGTTGAACTTGTGTTTGTATGAATAGTGCTACATCACTCACATTCCTTACTTGTTATCCCTAATTTCATGCTAGCTGTCGTGGACAACTGCAGGCATTTTTGGACATTATTGAGATCATTTTCTGGGAACAAATGCTCAGAGATAACATTGTAGCACTAAAGGCGATGTATAGTTTAGCTTCTGTCTGACACACAGTACTCCATTTCTCTCTAAAAGATGTGTGGTGAAATTTATACTCTGAGCAGCAATATCTCTCTCTCTCTGGCTATTCCCTCTCTTCCACTCCATTTTCTACTATTACCTTTTAACTTTGGCTCATCTTCTCCAGGAAAATGGTATTTGATGGCCTTATTATTAGTTTTGCATTTCTCTGAGGAGGTTAAACATGTTGATTGGCATTTGCATTTTTTTCACCTAGAACCTCCTACTTTTGTTAGTAATGTTACTACTGCTGCATTAAACATTGACCCAAAAATGTTCCATTTCTAAAGAATGGGATTGTCTTGTTTTCTGTGATGCATGCTGAAAACAAGCGGGTGATGGCTGAGGGTGTGCATGGGAAAAAAAAAAAGGCACTCATGAAGATGATGTGTTTGGTGGCATGCTGGCAAATATTTAACACAGTTAATTATGTTAAGCATGAGAACAGTGAATAGGGAAATGCAGGAGACTCTTTTTTAACTTTCAAGTCATTTCTGAGTGCCTGACAAGATGCTAGTATTACAAGTCACCTTGAATGGTAGAAGGCAGTATGTGGGCTGAGGCACCTTGGCAATCCCACTGTGTCATTATTGTGAGTTGGGGTTGTTTGTCCTCACCAGTTCTTTGGCTCGCTCTGATAGCTGATGTTTCTGTTTCTTCTCTAACACCATGGAGCAGAAGCGCCTCCCCCCCCCAACATCAGGGCCACTTACTTATTATTCTTCATGAGCACCTCTGAGATGCTTGCCAATGTTAGCTTGTGGGCCCACAGATTGCATAGTGGAGGAATTGTATTCAGGCTGAGACATTTTGTCAGTTGAAATGTTCAGGAAGCTGGGCCACTAGCCAAGTCTGATGTCTTTATTCTCAATTCGTTGCCACAGAACTCCCATGTAGCAAACTCATCTTTGATAGAAACTTGTGAGGAGTGGGATTTAATGGCTTCTGGAGAGCAGGGGTTCTGCTCCAGTCACCTTTCCCTGGCCTTCCCCTTCCATTCCCACTGCAGTCTCAATAAAGCACAATCCCTGGCTCGAACAGTATGGCGCTGGATGGTGTAATTGCAATCTCCATTAACTTGAACTTTTACATTCTGAGAACAACAAAGAGACAACAAGGCTCAGAGAAAGAACTGCTTTGAGTAATTAAGAAACAAAGCTAGAAAATTTATGTTATTTATTTAAACTGGTCAATAATCCCATGTGCTTGTCAATTAGCCATTCCCAAGTATAAACAGCTTATTCTTTAGAGTTAATTAGCCATACCACAGAATTTTTCCATGATACTTTATTCTTTCATTCATTCATGTATCAGCTCAACAGATATTTGAGCAACCTCTGGTCAGTACCAGGAGTCCTCTGGGCTAAGCAGGAAGATCTTGATTGAATAATAAACATCTTCTGCTTCCAAGAAGCTCAGAGTTGAGTGGACAAGGCCAAGCACATAATTCACAGGCTTAGAGCAAAATGAAAATGAAGTGGCTTGTGTCTAACAATTATGAAGAACTTCAGGATGATACAATGCATTACACCAAGTGCAAGGTCATTTTCAGTGCACAGCCCTTTGTGACCTCAGATTTTAAATACAATAAGCCTGTAGCTGCAAGCAACTATTGCCATGGAGTTGTGCACATAGATCTGTGGGAACAAGGAGTACAGAACAATTTGGTGACAGCAAGCTTTAGGGAGAAACGTGACCTACTGTCTCCTCCAAGGGGTAGGTAAGACTACCATATAAGCCTTTGTAAGACATTCCAATGGTTGCAAGTTTTCCTTTCTAATGATTAATATATTCTTAAACCCCATTCTAGACCTACTGAGTACTAGAACTTACAATGATGGAGGTAGATTTAATTAGGATGGTTAGGGTGCTAGCTCGATTGACACAATGTAGAAACCACAGACTACTTGCAAGAAAGAGTGATATGGAGTGAACAAAGTTGGCTAGAGAAAGATAAAGTTAAGGAGAAAATGTCTAGAACAGTCTAGGCCAGAGGATCAGAACTAAATAATGTCCTGACAGAGAGGATGATGGATAGAAAAGGGCTTTGATAGTATTTAGAAGTTAGACTAAAAAGGAATTCATCATCCACAGACTGTAACTTAAGAAAGAGAGTGAGCAAGATGGCACTAACTGAAGATGGCTGAGAGTGTTCTAACTTGAGGAGACAAGCTGAGATTGCAGATGGTTATAGTAAATAGTGAATTTCAGTGTTGATCTGGACCATGTATAGACTAAGATAATACACAATGTAATTGATTCAATCTTCTAAATATCATATGTGAGATCTGCCATCTCTTTATGATCAATAAAGAAACTGAGACGTGGAACTATTAAGTGACATGCCTCGGTTCATTTAGCTATGTAAATGGTACATGATGGCTTAACTCCTTGTTTTAGACAGTGGTTTGCTGTCCACTGGATTCTTAAAATTGTAGATGTGCCACTTTACTATCAGTGCAAAGCAGTTGAGCATATTGGAAGAAGACACACCAGTAAGTTGGAGACCAGCATTGAAATGTTGGCTCTGACAGTATTTATTTTTATAACCACAAAACAAATTATGCTCACCTCTCTTTGACTTTGCCTTACAAGGCAGAGATAATAAGTAGCTTACTTGTTTGAAGCAGGGCTCAGTGCAGATGATATCTTAAGATTCTTTTCCATCCCTGTGATTAAGAATTTAAAGAGGTACATGAAATCACTGTGCAGTTTAAAGAAAGTTTTGATACTGTTGATTTCTTTAAGGTGCTGTGGGTTTGATATAGTGCTTTGTCTGTACACACACACACACACACATACACACACACACACACATTTTTGATTTAGTTTCTTGGGAGGGAGAGTCTTGACATATAACTTGGATAACTTTGAAAATATGCTCCTCCTGCCTCAGACTCTTAAGTACTTGGACTACAGGAATGTATTGCCACACCAAACAATGTTTTTTCTAGCTAAGGAAAGGAAAACACACCTGAAAATAATGTATTTAATGGGAACTAGAAATTTAAAAATGTTCTGTGAACTACTTACAGATGAGGGACTAAAGAGTGTTTGTCAATGATTAGCCAGCACCCTAACTTACAAGGCATTAAGGCCCAAAGAAAATAGCAGAGATGTGACCTGAGGAGCCAGTTACTCTGTAATGTGTCCAGAGGAGATATGCAGTGCTAATGGCTTCAAGGCTCTGTGAGGGTTAGCTAAAGTAGGACAACCCATTTAATGATCTCCAACTCTTTCTGAAGGCTCATCATATAAACCTTGGCAGACTGTCCTAACCGCCACATAGTGAGAGACGAAAGGCTAATGAGAACAGAGCCTACTTAGGCCTGCTATCTGCCTAAGGCTGCTCTTCTGGGCAGTGAGTATAGTCATGGCCTAGATGGACCCTCAGAAAAAGAATAGATAGGATACTAGGTGTCCTGTATGCTTTCTACAACCTTGTCTTTCAAAGGGCACTTTTTGACCTTGATGGGTACACATGGGGTCCTGGCTAAGACCGTCATCAATTATTGTCTTTGGAATTCAGCTTTGGTACAGAGCCAGGCTACAAGTTTTTGAGACTCTGGAACATAATTTCAAACTCAGTTGATAAATAAAAGTGTAACTGAGGAAAAATGCAGAATTGGAGGCCATTTCCCAACGTACTCAAGAATTTAAGTTTGCATAGGTAATTTGAAACATAGATAAAAATAGTTATTCATACCTTCTTTTAAATAAAAGATGGTTGGTTTTTATAGCATGTTTAAAATACTTTAAAAATCTCAAATATGTTTATTGGCATCATTTCCCACTTATCTTGTATCAAGATGTTTTCAATGCTGCCTCCTCCTGGAGGAGCATCCTTCTGTCAGTCATGCCTTTCTGCCTGTAGGCTGGCAGAGGACAACAGAGTAGCCAATGTACAGACTACTCTTTGTCCATGGCTAATGACCATGGTGATTTTATAGTATCCTGTGTATTTCTTCTTTTTTCATAATAGATTTTTTAATATTTGCTTCAAAAAATTTAATTGTTGCAACATAAGAACATACACTATGAAGAGAACAGTTTCTGTCACATTGAGTTTGAGTGTAGATTCAAAAAAGATGAACATTTGCAGTTTAAAAGAAATACCAAAAAATAGTTAACTTTAAAACACCAGTAGTAAGATATCTTAAAGAACTAAAATGGGCTAAACATAAAAAAAAAATCTTTCCAGAAAAATATTAATTTAGCTTGGTGTGGTTTAACACACCTTTAATCCCAACACTCAGGCAGAGGGTCAAAGCCAGCCTGGTCTACATAGTAAGTTCTGGGCCAGCCAGGGCTACCCAGTGAGACCCTGGCTCAAAAGGAAAAAAGAAAAAAAAAAGACAGGATTAACTCCCTGCAAGTTATATTCTTCTTTGTTTTCCTGGGTGACTTATATGTGCGTTTCCAATTTGTCCTCTGGAGGGTTTGGCATAGGTGAAACCACCTCCACCTCTTTAAGTTTCCTCTGAATTAGGTTTGCTGTTGTTTTCAAGGAGTTGTCCTGCAGATCCCCTTGGGAATACCTGGTAAATTAGGTCCAGTCACAGCCTCGTTACTGCTTGTGTCTGTTTCAGGAAAAGTTCCAAGTTCACAGTCTCTCCTTCTTTTCCTCTCCTGCAGCTGTGTTGCCCTAGGCATAAATCTGCTGACTGACTCTGAGGTAGTAATGGCCCCTAACACTCTAGAGCAAAGTAGTGAGTTTTCCTAAGTATTCATCTGTTGTTTTGGAGAAAAGGCACTGTAGTTAAGATGCTTTGATAGTTCACTATGGTTCTTACCGCTACTACAGGAGTTTGATGGTCCATCCAAATGTTCCCCAGATAAATACATACTTTGGGAGGCAAAATAGCATAAAGGCAATTCACAAGAATTAGGGAAGACAAAGACTTGAATTCTTAGGAGAAGTGGTCAAAGCAGTTGTACAAAATCCAGTCATATGTAGATGAAAATCTTCTCTAGACTCTTGCGTTCCCTTTTGCTCAGAAATCAGTTTCTTCTTTATCATGTAATAGTCTGTTTTTAGTAACTCTTGTGATATAAGCATTTCTCTCTTCTAATTTTTTTTCTAGTTTCTTCAACTGTCTCAAATTCTGAAGCATAGCACACATGAAGTAAACCACCAAAGAAACTCTGTTCATCCATCTTTTTCTTAGCTATCTTATGCCTTATGTGTCTACATGTGGGTACATCCACATGAATAAGTACAGTTGCCCAAGGAGGCCAGAGGTGATGGATCTCCTGGAACTAGTTACAGACAGTTGAAAACCGTCTGACATGGATGCTGGGAACCAACCTCCAAACTTGAGTCCTCTTGCACTTTGTAATTTCACAAGTTTAATGAGATAAACTTCTGTAAATTTTTTGGCTGGAAATTCATCTAGAGCATTATACTGTTCAATGGCACCATACAAAACAAATCGTTCAACTAATTCCTTCATGGCTCCCTCTGCAGAAACTCTTTGTATTAGTAAGTACTGAGATTCCAAATTCATTGTATATACCTTAACCACACAAGGGTGGCGGCCCTCCTGGTATTTGGCCCACGAGTCACACACAGCTGTCTGGATGTGGTGTTCGAATATACAGCCCAGCTTCCCGTCACTGGAGGCCATGCTGCCCACTGTAGTCCTCGGCGACTGTATCCTGTGAATTTCATATCCATAAACTAGGAATTCTGGCTGTACCAGGGCCTTTTTGTGCTTCCTCCTCTCACCTGGAGAGGGATGAAGGAAGACTTCATAGAGGGCATGCCTCTCCTTTGTAACAGACATGTTCTCATAGGGAGGATATTGTCAAAAGGCTATTTTTATTTCTCTTGAGAATGTCACATATTTTGTTTATATTCACTCACAACTCCCTCTTGAATTCCTCTCAGGTTTATCTCCTCTCTCCTCCACCTCCAAATCCATGTTATTTTAAAAGGAAAAACAATAATTCATCAATTCATGTGTGCTGCCCACATCTATCTGAGTGCAGGGACATCCATTAGAGTGTGGTCAACTTATGAGGATCACACCCTTAAAGAAAACAGGCTCTTCCTGCCCCAGAAGCCATAAACTCTCCACAGCTCCTCAGTTAAAGGTAGAGGTCATGAACTCCTTCCTACTCCATGATAAAATGTTGCCTGGCTTGATCTAATGCCAGGCCTTATTCAGGCAACCACAGCTGCTGTGAATTTATCAACAGTCCTGTCAGGTTCAGAGGCCACTGTTTGCTCTGGTCCCCCCACCTCTGGTTCTTCCTGTCTTCTTCCCCTCTTCTGTAATGGTCTCTGTGTCCTGCATACCTGCCCAGTTTGAGTTCCTGTCCATACTTCCTTCAGTGATGGGCTGTGATATGGAAGTGTAACCCAAACCAACCCTTTCCTCCCCAGGGTGCTGTATAGTTGTCCCATCTGTGGCCAAGCACTCAACAGAAACTTATTCTTTGTACTCACAGCTAGTTATGAATTTCTGAGCAAACCCCCATCAGCTGTACAAAGAAACAGCTCTGATAGGATCTGAGAGCTGCACTAATTTATAAATAGGGAGATATGAATTCAGAGAGCAGTTTGATGCTATGCCTATTTAGTATAATAATAGTAGAAAGTTCATCCCTGGGGTCTGTGAGCTTTTTAACCATGAATTCTTGACTATATTTACAGTGCCAGGCATAGGTTTCCTTTTGTGGAACAGGACTTATCTCTAATCATAAAGTTGTTGGTTACCCTCATAGTATGTCATTATTTCACAAATTTTACAATGTTGGTAATTGTTACAGTTCAAAGGGCTCATACTTGGGTAAGACTTTGGTGACACCTCTGTTCCCATAGAGTGCCTAACACAGCTAGGAGAGAGAATGATTTCTGGCCAATACTAACTTGATTTCTCCAAGGCCTATGACCAATGTGTACAATGTCTTTAGCTTCTTACCATTAAATTCTATTAGATAATCAGGAATAATTACAATAGCCTGTATTGTTTTAGAAGGGGTCTCTGGTACACCTTTGATTAACATTTTGGGTAGGTATCTTACTCCCTGCAGTAGATTTTTTTATTAGGCAAACCATGGTTTCTGGGATAAGTATAATTCCTTGTGTAGGTGTTTTAGTTAGGGTTACTATTGCTATATTAAAACATCATGACAAAAACAAATTTAGGAGAAAAGGGTTTATTTGTCTTACACTTCCATATTATGTCCATCACTGAAGGAAGTCAGGATAGGTACTCAAATGAGCAGCGTCCTGAAGGCAGGAGCTGATGCAGAGGCCATAGAGGAGAGCTGCTTACTAGCTTGCTCCCTGAGGCTTGTTCAAGTGGCTTTTTTTTTTCTAAATAGAACTCAAGCATAGTGATATATTGTATACTTAATAAAGTCTGTCTGGAATGTCAGGGAGAGGAAACAAACCACAGCCAATTCTCACCCATTCAATTTCTCAGGCCAAACAGGAAATGCTATCTTCACGGGCCCTCAGTCAGACTGGTTGCTTCTCCAGAATGGCTGCATTTCTGCCTTGTATTTCTTTCCCTTCCCAGCTATTTTACCTCCTGGTTCAATTCTCATAGTTATCCTAGAGTTAGGATTAAAGGTGTGTGCTACCACTGGCTGCCTGTTAGGTCTTAAAGTCAACAGAGATTCAGAAAGAATGATAGGATTAAAGGCATGAGTCATCACTCTCTGACCTTCATAACTTGACTGTGGGTGACTCTGGCCTCTTATCTTCCAAACTAATATGTCACCACACCCAGGACTATCAGCTCAGCTATGGCACTACCACATGAGCTGGGCTTTCTCCTGTAAGTCACTAATAAAGGAAATGTTGTACAGGCTTGCCTACAAACTGATCTTATGGAGGCATTTTCTTAGTTGAGGTTTCCTTCTCTCACATGACTTCAGCTTGTGTAAATCTGTTATAAACCTAGCAAGGACAGCAGGGTACCCCAATTAAGTATAATGCATCCCTTGTAAAATAATATGCCTGGTGATATGAAGGGAAAGGTGAATAATGAGAAGGGATATTTAGTGGGGAGAATTCTGGGAAGAAGAGGCTGCAGAAGGGGTGGATAACTTTTTTAAAGAGCCATATAGAAGCTTACTATTTTTTAATAACAGCAGAAAACAATATGGTTTATTACACAGAAATCTGTATAGAAACTATTTCTAAAGCAAAATATCAAATATTTAGTTTGGCATAATCCAGTCAATAGCATTAACAATATAATTTTTAAAATGCTTAAACATTTGGGAACAGTATTAGTTATTAAAACAGATTTGTACAAATATATCTCTTACATATACTAGCAACTTACTTATTGTCAGAGTAGTGTGTGTGTGTGCGCGTGTGCATGTAGTTTGTTCATTTTTATGCCTTTAAGGGTAGAAAATACTCAAACTTCAGCACTATATCATACTTAATATGGAACTATTGTACAAAAGTGGCAAGAACCTTACTATTTTATAGCACTTTTATTCTTATCACTGAAGATTGAACTCAGACTTTTGTGCATAATAAGCAAGTTTTTATTTCTACTCCACTTGTCCAGCCAATGACATATATTTGTTTCAATCTTGCTGTCCTTCAACTTGGAAATACTCAGCAACCTAAAGATCTTTCAGTTGGAGGAAAAATCCTCTGTGGGTTTTTTCTTTATGTGACTCCAGGAAACATTTTTTTTTTTTTAAATTTTCATTAATCAGCCACATGTATTCTTCCTGGTACTTTATAGAATGCATCCAATTTCCTTTTCTCCTTCCCTCCCCCTGTCATCCCCTCTCTTGCCCTGCCTCTCCCATCCCATCCCCTCCCTTCTCTTTTCCTTACATCTCTTTCTTCCTATGGGGCTTTGTTGTGTTTTTCAGATACACTTGGATTTCCAGGGCTTAAATAATACTTCAATTCAACATCCCAAGTGTTGGGGGCAACAGGTGCATGCCACCACATCTAGTTTGTGCATTCAGTCTCTCTCTGTGCCTCTCTCTCTTCCCCCATTGTTCGTCTTTCCTTCCCATCAGTATCTTGATCTGTCTATGTGTGTGCATGTATGAATATATTTATATCTTTTATTGCTTCTTTGTGGATTTCACATTAAGCAATCTGATCTCACTTATCTTCATCTCCCACCTTCTGCCCTTGAAGCTTCCCTCCCCCAAACAAAACCAAATAAAACAAACAAAAAGAGAGCAGACTCTCCTCTTTGAAGTTGTAGTGTGGCCTGCTGAGTCACAGAATTCACACTTTGGTCCATTCATCTTTACTTGCAAGTGTTCATTGCCACATGTCATTAGCCTGGCTAGAGGCCTCTGAATCCCATTTTTTAATTGGATTATTTAGGGTTTTGGGCTCTAGTTTCTTGAATTCTCTATATATTTTAGAGATCAGTCCTCTGTCAGATGTAGGGTTGGTGAAAATATTTTCCCATTCTGTAGGCTGTCATTTTGTCTTATTGACTTTGTCCTTGGCTTTAAAGAAGCTTCTCAGTTTCAGGAGGTCCCACTTATTGATTATTGTTCTTAGTGTCTGTGTTACTGGTATTATATTTAGGAAGTGTCACCTGTGCCAATGTGTTGGAGGGTATTTTCCACTTTTTTTTTTTAAATGAAGTTCAGTGTGGCTGGGTTTATGTTGAGAACTTTCTTGAATCTGAGTTTTGTGCAGGATGATAGGCTTGGCTCTATTTGCATTTTTCTACACACTACCATCCAGCTATGCCAACACCATTTGTTGAAGATACTATCTTTTTTCCATTGAATGTTTTGGGCCTCTCTGTCAAAGATCAGGTGTTCATAGGTTTTTGGGTTAATGTCTGGATCCTCAATTCTATTCCATTGATCCACAAGTCTGTTTTTATGCCAGTACCAGGCTGCTTTTATTACTGTAGCTCTATAGTATAGCTTGAAGTCAGGGATGGTGATACCTCCTGAGGTTCTTTTGTTGAGTAAAATTGTTTTGGAAATCCTGGCTTTCCTGTTACTCCAAATGAAATTTAGTATTGTTCTTTCAAGGTCCAAAAAATATTGTGTTGGGATTTTGATGGGCAGTGCATTGAATCTGTAGATTGCTTTTGGTAAGATTGCCATTTTTACTATGTTGATCCTACCTATCCAGGAACATGGGAGAGCTTTCCATTTTCTAATATCCTCTTCAATTTCTTTCTTCAGTGATTTAAATTTTTTGTCAAATAGATCTGTTACTTCTTTGGTTATAGTTGCTCCAAGGTATTTAATGCTATTTGCAACTGTTATAAAGTGTGATATTTCCCTTATCTCTTTTTCAGCCCTTTTATCTTTAGGGCATAGAAGGGCTACTGATTTCTTTGAGTTAATCTTGTATCCTGCTACATTGCTGAAGGTGTTTATCAGCTGTAGAAGTTCCCTGGTAGAATTTTGTGGGTCACTTATGTATACAATCATATCATCTGCAAATAGAGACAGTTTCACTTCTTCTTTTCCAATTTGTATCCCCTTAATCTCCTTTTGTTCTCTTATTGCTTTAGCTAAAACTTCAAGAACTATATTGAATAGATAAGGGGAGAGAGGACATTCTTGTCTAGTCCCTGATTTTAATGGGATTGCTTTGACTTTTTCTCCATTAAATTTGATGTTGACCATCAGCTTCTTGTAAATCACCTTTATTATATTTAGGTATTTTCGCTGTATTCCTGATCTCTCCAGGACTTTTATCATAAAGAAGTGTTGGATTTTGTGCAAGGCTCTTTCAGCATCTAAGGAGATGATAATGTGGTTTTTTTCTTTACTTTTTTTATATGATGGATAACGTTTATGGTTTTTCATATGTTGCACCATCCCTGCATTTCTGGGATGAAGCCTGCTTGGTCATGATGGATGATATTTTTTATATATCATTGTATACAGTTTGCCAAAATTTTGTTGAGAATTTTAGCATCAATATTCATGAGGGAAATTGGTCTGTAATTCTCCTTCTTTGCTGCATCTTTGAGTGGCTTGGGTATTAGGGTGATTGTGGCCTCATAAAAGGAATTTGGCAATATTCCTTCAGTTTGTGCTGTGTGAAATAGTTTGAGGAGTAATGGTAGTAATTCTTCTTTGAAGGTCTGATAGACTTCTGCACTGAAACCATATGGACCTGGGCTTTTTTTACTTGGAAGGCTTTTAATGACATCTTCAATTTCCTTAAGGGTTATAGGTCTGTTTAGATAATTAATCTGGTCTTCTTTTCATTTTGGTAAATGGTATCTGTCCAAAAAGTTGCCCATTTCTTCTAGGTTTTCCATTTTTGTGGGATATAGAGTTTCAAAGTATGATCTGATAATTCTGTGGGTTTTCTGGGGGTCTGTCGTTATGTCCCTCTTTTCAAAGATTTCTAATTTTGTTGATTTGGATACTTTCTCTCTGCTTTTTGATTAGTTTGGATAAGAGTTTATCTGTCTTGTTGACTTTCTCAAAGAACCAACTCTTTGATTCATTGATTCTTTGTATTGTTCTTTTTGCTTCAATTGGATTGATTTTAACTCTAAGTTTGATTATTTCCTGCTGTCTACTCCTTCTACGTGAGTTTATTCCTAACTGTTCTAAGGCTTTTAGCTGAGCTGTTAGGTCTCTAGTGTGAGATTTCTCTAGGTTTTCATATAGGCATCTAGTGCTATGAATTTTCCTCTTAAGACTGCTTTCATTGTGTCTCACAAGTTTGGGTACGTTGTGGATTCATTTTCATTAAATTCTAGGATGACTTTGATTTCTTTTTTAATTTCTTCCTTGACCCAGAGGTGGTACAGCTGAGTGATGTTTAGTTTCCACGAGTTGGTAGGCTTTCTGTGATTTTTGATGTTGTTGAACTGTAACTTTAGGTCCTTGTGGCCCGATATGTTACAAGGGCTTATTTCCATTTTTTTGTATCTCTTGATATTTTCTTTATGACCAATTATGTGGTCAGTTTTAGAGAAAGTTCCATGAGGAGCTGAGAAATATTGGTGGAAGCTTCTGTAAATATCTATTATATCCATTTGCACCATAACCTCTGTTATACTCCTTATTTCTCTGTTGAGTCTCTGTCTGGTTGACCTATCCAGGGATGAAAGTGGGGTATTGAAGTCTCCCACTATTAGGGTGTGAGAATTGATGTCGAATTTGAACTTTAGCAGTGTCTCTTTTACATAGGTATGTGCCCTTATATAAGGGGCATAAATTTTCAAGATTGAAATCTCCTCTTGACCAATTTTTCCTACGATGAATAAGTAATGACCATCTTGGTCCCTTTTAATTGCTTTTAGCTTAAAGTCTACTTTGTTAGATATTAGGATGACAAACCCAGCTTGTTTCTTAGGACCATTTGATTGGAAAATCTTTTCCCAACCATTTACTCTAAGCCTGTGTCTGTCTTTGTGGTTGAGGTGTGTTTTTTGTATGCAGCAGACTGATGGCTTCTGTTTTTGTATTCATCTCGTTAGTGTGTGTCTTTTTACAGGTAAGTTGATTCCATTGATATTTAGGGATATTAGTGACCACTGATTGATATTTCCTGCTATTTTTGGTGGTAGCCTGTATGTATTTCCTTTCTCTGGGCTATTCTTCTGTGGTATTATTGATTGTTTTTGGTTTTATGGGTGTATCTGGGATTTTAGTTTGAAGTTTTCTCCCTAATGCTTTCTGGAGGGCCGGATAAGTAGATAGGTATTGTTTCTGTCTGACTTTGTCATGAAATATCTTGTTTACTCCATCTATGGTGATTGATAATTTTGCTGGGTATAGTGGTCTAGTTTTGCAGCCTTTCTCTTTTAGTGTCTGTAATTTCTGACCAATCCCTTCTTGCTTTCATTGCTTCCATTGACTAGTCAGGTGTTTATTCTGATGGCTCTACCTTTATAAGTAAGTTGACCATTTTCTTTTTCAGCTCTTAAAATTTTTCTTTGTTCTTTATGTTTTGTGGCTTGATTATTATGTGGTGAGCAGACTTTTTTTGGAGGGTGATATCTATTTGGTGTTCTGTAAGCTTTTTGTATCTTTATAGGCATTTCCTTCTTTAAGTTAGGAAAGTTTTCTTCTATGATTTTTCTGAATACATTATCTGTGCCTTTGAGCTGGTATTCTTCTCCTTCTTCTATTCCTATTATTCTCAGGTTAGGTCTTTTCATGGTATCCCAGATTTCCTGAACATTTTGTGCTGTGGCTTTTTTGGTTTTAGTATTTTCTTTGAGTGATGTATCTTCTTCCGCTACTGAGTTTTCCACTTCAGAAATTCTCTCTTCCATCTCTTGGATTCTGTTGGTTACGCTTGTGTCTGTAGTTCTAGCTCTTTTCTTCAGGTTTTCTATTTCTACCTTTGCCTCATTTTGTGCCTTTTTTATTGATTCTATTTCAGTTTTTAGTTCCTGGAATTTTTCTTTCATTTTTTGGTTTACCTTTTCTTGGTTTTCTTTCAAGGATTTGTTCATCTCTTCTAATTTTTTATTTGTGTTTTCTTGTATTTCTTTAAGGGAATTTTTTTATATATTCTTTGAAGGCTTCAATAATCTTCATAAAGGTGTTTTTGTTGTTGCTTCCTTCTGTTTTCTCTTCTTTGCTCTGGTCAGGTCTTGTAGTTTTAGAACCACCAGTTCCTTCTGGAGTTGCCTTGTTGTTCTTTATATTATTAAATGTATTTTTGCCCTAGTGTCTGCCCATGGCTTCAGTGGTTCACGATTAGGCTGTTCCTAGTCAGTTGTGTCCAGAGGGCTTGTGTGTTTCCTGTCTCCTCTGAGCAAGGGGTCTTCTTGATCTCTGACTCTGCTCTGGACAGGGTTGTGAATTTCAAAGCCTCAGTCCTTCTCTGATGAAGCAGTTTGCCCTGGAGGTGGGGCCAGCCATGCAAGGCCCCCTCTTTTAGGTGTGGCTAGAGCAGCCCCTCACAGCCAAACCCTAGTTCTGTCCAGTAAGGAGAGTCTGAAATCAGGCTCTCCAGATTGACCCTGGTCCCCGAAAACTACTTTCAGGATGGGGGATCAGGCGGTGGAACCTGTTCACCTCTGGATGGGCTCTGAATTTCAAAGTCTTCATTTCTCTGCTGATGCAGTTGGAGGCGATGCCAGCCATGCAAGGTCCCCTCTTTTAGATGTGGCTGGAGTATTCCCTCACAGCTCAACCCTAGTCCTGTCTGCTAAGAACAGCCTGGGATCAGACTCTACAGATTGACCCTGGTCCTGGAAAGCAACTTTCTAGATGGGAGATCAGGAGATGGAACCTCTATTACCATTATTGATTCTTCTATTCCAGATAGTCGCTCTTCCATCTTCCAGATTCTGTTTTTTAGTGCTTGAATCTGTGGTTCCAGGTCTTTTTTTCAGAATTTCTATTTCCAGCTTTGTCTCAGTTTGTGCCTTCTTTATTGCTTCTATTTCAGTTTCTATTGCCTGGAATGTTTCTTTCACTTGTTAGTTTTCTTTTTCTTGTTTTTCTTTATTTTCTTTCAGGGATTTATTCATCTCTTCTAACTTTCTGCTTGTATTTTCTTACATTTCTTTAAGGGAGTTTTTTATATCCTCTTTTAAGGCTTCTATTAGTTTTATAAAGCTGTTTTTAGGATTGTTTCCTTTTGTTTCCTCTTCATTGTTATGTTCGGGTCTTGAAACTATAGAACTACTTACTTCTTCTGGTGGTGTCTTGTTGATCTTTGTATTATTGTATGTATTCTTGCATTGATATCTGCCCATTGTTTCCTCTGTTCACTCTTGGTTAGCTCTTGGTTGGCTCTTAGTGGGTTGGTGTTCTGAGGGCTCTTACTCTGTTGTGTGTACAGAGGGTCAGCTGCTCCTGTGCTGTGGTGTTGCTATTACAGCAGCTGTGGTCTGAGCAGACTGTGACCCTCCTAAGCTGTGCCCCATCTCAGGGCATGGGTTCATGAAGCAGAAGTTTCCGCTTGTCCTGAAGGGAGGATGATCTTTACCTCTGACCTCTCAGCTGTGTGTCTAGGGGCTTGGCTGCTCCTGTGCTGTCACCAGCAGTTTCAAAATAGCAATTTTAAGTATGCTCAAGGAACTTTAGAGGATATGAATAAATGCTGAAATAAAGACTGCAAAAACATGAACAGTTTGAATGGAATTAAAAAGAAACAATCCAAAACATGAAAATTGAATTTAATACAGAGATAGAACTTCTGAAGAAAAGCCAAACTCAATTAAAACTTGAAACTAAAATTCACTAACTCAAAGAAAAAGCTCAGCAAAGGCTTTTCCAGCAGGATTTGAAGGGAAGCAGAGGAATTGGATTAGCCAGTCAAAGAAATATGGAAAATAGGAAATTCCATGAGTAGGCAAGGCAGGAACTCTAGGACACTATAAAAAGACCACCTTTATGATAATAGATATAAAGAAGGAGACAAAACCAAGGTCAAAAACACAGAGACCATTTTCCTCAAAACTGCAGAAGAAAATTCCCCAAATCTAAGGAAAGAGATGCCTATCTAGGTGCGAGAGGCATACAGGATATTAAAATAACAGAACTGGAAAAGAAATTCCTCAAGTCATATGATAACCAAAATACTAAATGTACAGAACAAAAAGCATATCGAAAACTATAAAAGAGAAAGACCAAGTCACATATAAAGACAGACCTATGAAAAACAATGCTTGTCTTTTTAATGGAGATTGAAAACTATAAGGGATTTAGACAAATTCTGATAGACCACAGATGCCAGCCAAGACTACTATAGCCAATAAAAGTATCAGCTTTTATGCTTAATAGAAAAAAATCTTTCCATGCTAACAACATTTAACAAATTTATGTTCAAGTCAAATCTACAGAGGATATTAACAGGATTATTCTAGTTTAAAGAGATAGTTCAATGCCTGCAAGAGGGCACAGGGAATAAGTGAACAGTGTCAGAACCATTTGTCAAAAGAGGTCTAAGAAAACACCTCCACCACCACTCAATGATAAGAATGAATAAACATTGTGCAAAGTAATTCTTAATTTTAATAGTCTCAATTATCTCATAAAGAGACAGTGAATAGTAACAAAAGGGATTAGAAATCAGAACCCATCTTTTTGGTGCCTCCAAGAAATGTACCTCACCATTATGATAGATGCCACCATGAGGGAAAATGATGGGAAAAAGTATTCCATGGAAATGGAACCAAGAAACATCCTAGCATAGCTATTTAATATCTGACAACATAGACTTCAAAACAAAACTAAACAGAGGGGACAGGTAGTACACGTCATTCATCAACGTAAAATCTATCAAGTGGATATTGCAATTTTAACAAGTATAAAAGCTATTGACCAGCTTTCATAGAGCTGGAAGTTACTATAGGGTGACAAAATTTCACAAAAGAATGAATATTTACTCTAAAAATAGATTAACTTCAACTCATTAATAGTAGGTAATCAGTGTCACACTATTGCAAATAGACAGATTGTCCAAATAAAAACTACACAGAAAAACATTGAGGTTATATGGCTTCATAAAGTAAATAGACTTAACAGAGATCTGTAAAATAGTCCACCTAAATACCAACTAAAATACATTTTCTCAGAAGCCCATAAAATTTTCTCTGAAATCACCAACATATTAGCACACAAACTCTCAACAACTATAAGAAAATTGAGATAACATCTGTGTTCTATCTGACCACAATGGAATAAAGCAAGCTTCCAAAAGTAACAGAAACTACAGAAGCTATGCAAACTCATGGAAACAAATAACACACCAAATAATAATAATTGGTCAAGAATGCAATTACAAAAGAGGTTTAAAAATTCCTAGAGGTTAGTGAACATAAAAACACAATATACCAAAGTCTATAGGACATAATAAAGGCAGCCCTAAGAGGGCAGTTTAGAGCACTAAGTGCCTACATATAATTTGAGAGTTCTCAAATGAATAAATTAATAAAGCATATGAATGTTTTAGAAAACCAAGACTAAATAACACCTCCAGAAGTAGACAGAATGAGATAATGAAAATAAGAGAATCAAAATGAAACTAATGAAATAGAAATGAAAAACTACAAGTAATCAAAGAAATGAAGAGTTAGATTTTGAAAAGATTAATGTGGTTGACAAACATTTAGCTAAATCAACCAAAAGAAAAAGAGGATCCTATTAACAAAATTAGATATGAAAAGGGTGATATTATAACAGACCCTGAAAAATTTAGGGACTCATAAAGATATATTTAAAAATTGTATTCTTCTACATTGGAAAGTCTAAGCTAAGCATATGAATTTTGACACATATATGATATGATGTAGTTAATAGTTTGAGTAGACCCATAACATCTCCTGAGATAACAGTGATTAGAAATTTTCGAAATAAAAAAATCTTAGGGCTTGATAGATTCAGTACAGAATTCTATTAAACTTCCAGGGAATTAATTACACTTGATTTTCCTCCAGAACTTTCTGTGAGACCATATTGTTGAATACACCATATATTCAAGTAGTAGAACATGGAGTTATCAGGCTGATATTGACCTGGAAGCTTCATTTCTACTGGCTAGCTTTCATAGAGCTGAAAGTTTCTATACACACCACCAGAGGAGAAAAGTAATCATCAATATCATCCATCTATGATTCCTGTGAGCTTCAAGAATGAAAGACCTGGTGAAACATGACCACTTGTACAATAGTGGTACAGATACTATGGAAGTAACCACACTTTCTAATTGTATTTACTGTCTGATCCAGAGGATGTAACCCATGCTGGTCATTGTTATCAGGAACCAAGAACCTGTGGCTAGATAGGTTATGACTCTCAGGGGAGAACTTATTACTATTATTCTGCTAAATGTATATAGCATTAAATGAACTCCTAATGCATTTTTATCTACTCATTGCTTAGTACATTTTTCAACCCTTATCACAGAAGCTCCCTTTTTTAGTAGATGATTAACACAGAGAACCATAACTGACCAATATGCAAAGGATAAGAGACTGTGAAATATTCACCCCTTAATGGGACTTCTATTCCCAAGCTCAGGGATCATTGGTAAAGACACTGCTGAAGTTCAGAGCCAGAGGTGGTAGATGACTACATTGGGTTTGTGTCTTCTGGACAGGACCGGGCAGTGACACATGTAAACTCACAGCAGCCATGGTGGCATGCACAGGGTCTGCATAAGCTCAAGCCCTATGGAGATTTCTGGTTCCAGTTCTCTAGCTCTACTCCATGATTAAATGTCTAGCTACTAGTATAATTTTTTTTAATTAGATAGGTTTATTATTTCTGGGGAGAGGCAGGAGTTGAAAAGCTCAAAGACACATTGTTTGTTCCAGGCAAAACAAAGTTAGATTGTTAGCTCAGTATGAAGGTCCACACATTTTCAGGCACATATTAACCCTGGATCAGAGAAGGTGCCTTGGTGCACATGTTATGTTTTATTTATTGGATAGACCTACCATGCTGGTTTATTCTCACATTCCTCTGACAACTCTAGCATTAGATATCCTTAGTATCAATCTGGTAGAAAGAGGAAATTTCCTCTTTCCAGTCTTTCTTTTCCATTTCACTCACTCTTTCTCAAGGAATCTGATGTAGATTTGCTCTTCATCTTCTCACACTACTGTGGCCTGGAGAAGGCCAGCTGTAGTCACATGCCTACTCTTGCAGTGAGTTGGAATCCATCTAACCTATAGCACTTTGGCTGGAGATAGTGAGGATGAAGTCTGCCATACAAAAATGGAGGTGTTGAATATTGTTTTCTGTGGTTGAGCCATCTAAACAAAAATACATATAAACAAACATATAATTGTCTGATAGACAATAATAAACAGGTGAACAAAACTGAATAAATATTGTTTCAAATGGAAAGGTCTTGCCAAACACATGCTTGCAATTCTGGTACTTGGCAGTGACTTTAAGCTCAGCCTAGCCTACTAAACAAGAGTCTATCTTAAAAGCAAGGATTTACCCTAAGTGTCATCATAGAACCCACATCCAACAATGAATAGAGGTGGAGGCAGAGAGATACATGGCTGAGAACTGGGCAGAGCTCCTGATCCAGCGGAGAGCTGAGAAAGACAGTCTGTATGAGCAAGGAGATAGGGACTATGAGGAAAATTTTCACAGTGATGCCTGGCTGGAGCTCTGGGGAGCTCACTGACTAAGAACAGCCACTGGGGAATCATCGGGAAAAAGAGCTAGGCCTTCAAGGGTAGGCAACTGTTGATTGACATGGGCAGTAAGTATGTGGAGCCTCGAGGGGTGGAATCAGACTGCTTCTGTGCATGGTCTGGCACCTCGGAGCCTATTCCCTTCAGAGAAACACCTAACCCAGTCTTGATATTGGGATGAGGACTTGCCTAAAGTGGATGTGCCTTGCTGAGCTGATTCACCTTGGGACTTCTTGTCAAGATGGGGAAATGGGGAGGGGAGAGGCTGAAGGCTGACTGGGAGGGTTTGGGAGGAGGGAAAGGAGGGGGAGCATGGGGATACATGGATAAAATGACTTTTTTTATAAATAAAAAAGAATGTAAAAGTAGCTCTCACCAGATTAAAATAAAAAATAAAAATAAAAACAAAAAACAAAGGCTTAAATGGTCATGTTCTCCAGGGTTGTTTATTTTCTTTGCCATAGGACTTTCTTTAACTAATTTGGATTTCTGTCAGCACATAAAAATAGAGGTTTGCAAAAAATATTTGTCTGGTTTTAAAACTGAGACATGTCTGATGATTAATGTGTAAAATACAGGAAATTCTAATATAAGAAGACTCACAAGATGCCATTATTCAAGGGAAATCTCATTAGTATTCTGTTTGATGTATGGACCCAGTCTTCTTTTCCTTTGTTTGGTATACTTTTTTGTGAGTGTTTTTGAAACTGAATTTGTAATCATAGTGCATAATTTTACATTGTCTTTTCTATTTAACAATATTCTTCTCACCTTATTAAAATCCTTAACAGACATTATTTAATAGCTGTATAACAGTCTTTAATAATTGCCCTTTGTTGTACACACAGATGGTGTCTATTTATCATGATGAGAAATGGCAGTAAACATTTCTAGATTGAAATCTTGTCTGTGTCTCATATAAGCTCTAACAGAGAGCAGTTTTTAGTTGCTGACTGCATCACCTTGTTGAGGTCTGCATATTTGTAGACTGTTTAACTTTTGATTCCCCTGACAGGAGTACAGACTAAGATGAAAGCAGACATCTTCTCTTCATTAGTGACTTGACTTAACTGCCATGACCGGGATAGGGTTTTGTTACTCAGAAATTCTGTGTTTGCTGTTCACCAGTCTAGAGACATACGAAGAGGAACTGTGGGACAGGGCATTGAAAATTTTCTCTTGTCTTTAGGATCTTTCAAACAAAAGGCATCATGCTCATATAAAGAATTACTACAGCAGCAGACCATATTGGGCTGGTAAATGGGGCTCCAGCAGCCAACTGGAGGACTGTGCATTTCTCATGTGTAGCTCCCCCAATCCCAGCCACTGTTTCTATCCAAGGAGAAAGAAATGAAAAGCTACAATTTCTTCAAATTACCTTGATATAAAATTCAGTCCCCTGTGGTCACAGCTGTAATATTTGTTCTTTCATAGTCTTGGGCATGCAGCTTTCCAACTTACAAGGAAAAAATTCAATTGTTTTCATTGTAATTTTTTTAACCTACAATTCTAGTGCAGGAAAAATTTAAAATTAGCATGCTAACATTGTTTTAAAAATTGCTTCCATAGTGTCCAATAAATGAATTGTCAGTTAAAAACAGAAAAAAATGTACATAAGTGTGATATCTAATTATCACAAGGACTAACTTTCAAAATTAATTTTAATGACTTATTATTCAACTGTTTACTGCTGTATCTCCAATGCTTAGAAAGTGTCTGACAACTGTTCAATATACAGTAGATGCTTTTGAAATAAATACTGAATGATTGGTAGATATTACTGGTTACAGATACATTTTAAATTCATGTGAAATAGCACATGTGACTACACATTTTGATGGCCAGTTTGATGGATTCAGAACCATGATGATAATAAACCTCAGAGTATGCCTGTGAGGGACTTTTCTAGGTGAGGTTAACTGAAGTGAGAAAACCTACTCTAAATGTAGTAGGTCTCCTTCCATGGGCTGAGGTCCCAGACTGCATAAACAGGAAGAAGTGAGCTGAGCACCAGCATTCATCTCTCTGTTTCCTGACCAGATTCAGTAACTCTCAGCAGCATCATGCTTCCTCCTTCATGCTCTCCTTGTCCACATAGATTGTAATCTCAAACTGTGAGCCAAGATAAACAGTTCCTTATTTAAATTCCCCTTTTCACAGAAATGAAACTAATGCAGCCATAAACCCCAATATCAACGAGGAAGGAGCAAAATTTAGAGAACTAGGTCATTGAATTACTTTCCATCTGTTTTTCAGGTTTGCAGAGTTTCAGGTCAGGAGCTTCTTCAAGGGCTATCTGACGATTACTTACTGCATTCTTTTACCATCCAATTTGTGCCTCAATGATCTCAGAGAAGCAAACCATTCACTTCTAAGACCAACCCACAAAACAATAAAGCAAACCCACACCTCTTCATTATGGTAAATTGAAATATGATTTCATTAACATCAGTACAATAGTTCATCTTGTTCTACCTTCTGTGGCCACTTGTCCAAAATATACTTCTGTCTTTCTCATTTCCACAACTCACACATCTAAGAATTCTTCCTAGCTGGCCTCCATTCTCATGCCTGCAGACATCAATCTCACCATACTCATTTCTTCAGCAGCTGTTCATGTGACATAGTTCTTTGAAATAAGCCTCAGAAGGCTTTAGAAAGCCATTATGCTTGGTGACTTGAGGAAGCTACCATCTCTTGTTGTCAGTCTCCTTTTGAAACCCATAGGGATTCTGGGATTCCTGAGCATCAGCCAGGAAGGCTGAGGTAGGGATAACTACCACTTCCTAGTCATCTTCTAATGACTGAAGTCACTGTAGAAAAGGAGTCCGGGGACTAGTGATGCCACCCGATGATAGATAAGTCTGATTCTGACCTTTCTGTTATCATAATCATTGTCATCATCACCGTCATTGTCATTGTCATCATCATTGACCAAATGTACTGACAGCTTAGCACAGTCAATGCTCATTATTAAACATTGTGTTCAAGGGGAGGTTAAGGCAGGACCACACTATATAGTTCAGCCTAGCATGACACTTATGTAGCCCAGGCCAGCCTTGAACTTGGTATCCTCTTGACTCAGCCTCTCCAGGGCTAAAATTATATGTGAATGCCACCACACATGGCTACTAGATACACATTTTCATATGATTATTTTAAAATTTTAATAATTCTGTTAGTCATAATTCTATTACTATTATTGTAAATAGAAATAATAAATTTTTTGCTGTTCTCTATGGCTAATGCTTATAAACTAGTACCTGTAGGTAAAATATTGCTCTGGTAAATAAAGTTTTATTGGAAAAAAACCACATTGACTTATTGACATTGTCTCTGTCTTTTTTTGCAGCAGAAATGAGTAGTTGTGAGAAAGACTGTATGACCTACAGATATAAAAATATTTTATCCCTTTTAAATGTTAATTTCTTTTATACAATGCATTTTGATAATATTTCCCCTCCCTGATTCTCCATATTTTTATACTTATCTAACTTCAAGATCTCTGTCTTTCTCACCTGTCCCAAATTAAAGAAAACAGACAATCAAAACCTACAATAGCACACACATTAAAAAAAAGGCCCCAAAAATCTTACTGGCTACCTTCTCCTGGGCATGGTACCTTTGGAATACCATGGAGTGGCAATTCATTGGAGAAACGTGACTTTCTCTTTCTCAGCAGGTGTCAGTTGCAAATAGCCTTTTAGGAAAGGGAGGAATTTTGTGTCCACTCGACTTTTAGTTCTGGTATTTTGTCTGGCTTGTGCCTACGCAGTTATTGTGAGTTCTGTCACAGACTCTGTGAATTTACATTACAGACTCTCTGAATCAGTCTTCTGTCTGGAAACAATGTTTTCTTGGAGTCATTCACCTTGAAGTCTGGCCCTTATAATTTTTCTCTTCCTCTTGGGCATTGCTTCCTGAGGCTTGAGGGGAGGGGTTTGATGAAGATATCCCATTTGGGACTGAGCTGTAAAAATCTCTCACTTTTTACATATTTTCAGTCATGAGTCTCTGTGCTAATTACTATCTACTGTAATATGAAGCTTCTCTGATGAAGGCTGAGTGATGCTCTGATTTACGTGGTAGCAAAATGTCATTAGGAGTCTTTTTCTTTATGCTCATTTAGCAGAATAATAGTAGTAGGTTTTCCATAGGACTTCTGACCTGTGTATTCTCAAGTTCTTAGCAACCTCGGCAGTGTCAGATATTGGTTCCATCTCATGGAATGGTTCTTACATCAATCTTAGATCATTCAAGCATTTTCCTCCACTGGTGCTATTTGGCAGAAAGCAGGAAGGACTTGAGCTAGGGTGTATAGAAAGATCCATGTAGAACAAGGAGCTTCCTCTTCCTGTCTTCTCTTCTTCTTGCTTTTAAACAAATATATATGTATAGGAGCTGAGGGGGTTATTCACCTGTCCTTCACTTTGAAGATGCCCAGAAGCTTCTTCACTTACTGGAAATAGTGTTGTCTTCTGTGGCCAGTGACCTAGAAAACCTTACTCCCAAGCATAGAACTTCAGATAGAAAAAAGTCACTCAAAAGATAGAGAAGCCCAACTCTTTCTCTCTTTGTCTTTTGTTTGTAAAGGCATTAAGAGATTCACACTCAGCTGTAAGAAATAATACAGGATGATCTTATTGTACTCTGTAGCTAGGTTTTCCCATTGTTAGCAGCCAACAAAGCTGTCATTCAATGATATAGGCAGGATATTGACAACTCTGTCCTTCTAAAGGTCACTCATGTTGTCTTTTCAAAGCTACACCCACTTGCTTCCCTTCTATAGCCTTTCCTTAAGCCCTGGGACTAATGCATTCCTCTTTCTGTAATTTTATCATTTCGACAATGTTACATAAATGTAACCATACAGTTATATAAGTTCACTCTAGGCAGCATCTCTGTTCCCACCCATGCCACTCCAGTCAGGAGGACCTGGGCTGTATAAGAAAGCTGGCTACGTGTAAGGCTACGAGTGAGACAGCAAGCAGCTTTCATTATAGCTTCTTTCGAATTCTTGTCCTGACATCTTTCAATAATGGATAGTGACCTAGAAGTCTAAGCCAAACAAGCTCTCTATGCTCCGAGCAGTTTTTGGTGAGAGTGAGGACAATCCACAGTATGAAATGTTCCCCTTATCTCTAGTGCTTTGCATATCCTTTGAAGAGAAAATAATTCTGAGTCTAAGAATTCTTTCCTTTCTCCTAGTCTTGATTTTATTCACTTTTCCTTAAAGCTTTAGGTTTCGTACTGAAGTATGAGACCTATAATGAGTTACTGTTTGTGCAAGGTGTGGGAATTAGGCTAAGGTTTGCACTCCCCACCTCTGCCATAAATGTCCAACTTTTTGATCCCCCATTGTTGAAAAGCTATCTATCCTTCATGGAATTGCTTTTGTACATGTGTCAGAAGACAACTGGGTACGTTTATATATGTCAATTCCTCAGTTTTTTACTCTGTTCCGTTGAACTGCACACCAATGCTATGAAGCCTTGATCATGGTAGCTAATTAATAGATCTCAAAATCAAATGAATGGATTGCTACCACTTCATTCTTACTTTTTCAAAGTTATTTTACCTTTGATTTACATGTTTTTAAATTTTAGAATTATTTTGTTTATTTTTAAAGGTAGTTATGCAGTTTTGGCAAGCATTGCACTAAATCTTATATCTATTTGAAAAGAATTATTATTACTTATTTTAATTAAAATTAATGTTGCATTTTCAAAGAGAAGTATAACAAACCCTTCACTTTATTTAGATCTTGGATTTTTTCATTAGCATTTGAAGTATTATACAAACAAGCATATGTGTCTTCTTAGACTTCCTGTTGCTTGGGTGATTGCACAAAGTTTTGCAGTTTTTATTCCAGTACTCTCACATTCACTATCAGAATATGAAAGTATTTGTTTGTATTTGTAGTGTATTTTTTAGTTTGTCACATATTCTGTGAACTTGTATTAAGATTTTAGAAGTTTGTTGGTAGATTTTTTTCAAAGAAATTATTATGTGAAAATGGACATTTTATTTCTGTATGACATTTTATTTCATTCCCCTTTCTTGATAAATTCTAGCAAAAAGTTGGGTTATCAGAGGAAAAAATAGATGTAGTTGTCTTGTTTCTGATTTTACACATCAACATTCCATCTTTTAACACTGAACACACTCACTACATGTCACTTAAAAGATGTTCCCTGTCAAATTGAAAAGATTCTATTTTGTTCTTTTTTTTTTCTAAGAACATTACTTATCAACGGGCAAGCATTTTTGCCATTTTAATATTGATTGATAGGATAATGCAGTTTTTCTTCTTTAGTCTGTTAATATGATGGTCTATTAAACCATCGTGGATTGATTTTATTTTACCTATTGAAGATGTCCCTTTTAGAGTAAATCCTCTTTAATTCTAATGAGTAGTTCCATTTCTGATGCCAAACTCAATCTGCTAATGTGTTGGTAAATACAGTAAATAATAGTGTGTTATGAAATAGGTCAATATTCCTGAGGAGCATTGTTTTATAGGTCACCCTTTCTCCTCTATGTTGTCATCAGTTGTGTTGTCAATTGAGAGATGATTCCTTTGGAAGAGATGATGTTAGCAGTTCATTAAATGTTTGGCAGAATTAATGATTAGTCTCAAAATGACCAAGGGAGTTTTCTTAATAGTAACAGAGCTACTCAGATTTTTGTTTTGCTTTCTATTAAGTTGCAGCAGCCTATGTGTTTCAAGGACTTGGTCCATTTCACTGGATTGTCTGATTCCTACCCAAGTCACCAAATCCATACTGGAGCAAACTTTCATGCTTCATCTTTTGCATTCGTTTGATGCTGATGGTTCTTTTCATTCTTTCTTGTCCTTTTTGGTCTGCCTTTCGCGTTCTAGTGGTTTTTCCAGTTTCATTGCTCTTTTTTAAAGAAGAGGGTGTTTGTTTTATTAAAGTTTGTGTTTTCTCTTTCATTTCTATCGTGACTGCTACATCTGTTCTGATTGCTTGGCTTGTTCAGTTCTTCTTTTTCAGGGTTTTTGAGGTGAGAACTTAGATCATTCTATTGGCAATCTCATCTTCCCTAAGATATGCAGTCAATGCTCTAAATCCTGCTCTTGCCCTGCTTGAGCCATGTCCCACAGGTTTAGCTATCCGCTTCTCTCATCTTCATTCATTTCCTTGTCTTCAAAAAAATTTTCTTTTCTTTTCTTTTTTTTTTTTTAGATTTCCTATTGAATTATTTAGGAGCGTGTAGGCCAGAATCTCAGTATGTCCAAACTTGTTCCTTTTATTTCTATTTTCCAATTTTATTCTATAACAACTGGAAAACAACTAATATGAATTATATTCTTCTAAATTTGTCACTTTTTGTCTATAAAATGGTCTATCTTAATATATACTTCAAAAGTATTTTGAAAGACTGCTGTTCTCTTAGATTTAAGGATCTATAAATAATTCAAGAACATTGACGGTGTTCAATCTAAAAATATTCTTTGATATTTTTATACATGTACATAGTGAATTTGCACTCACCATTACCTTAACCTATCACTCATCTTTTTCCACTGAAGCCCTTAGCAGCAAGGTTTCTTTTATTTTGATGAATTCTTTTATCTTTCATCTTTTTTTTTTTTTTAGTACACTCAGTAGAAGTAAGATTGCCTGCCTGAGCATGAGTGTGTGTGTGTGTGTGTGTGTGTGTGTGTGTGATTTACTGGAACGTGGCCATTATATATCAGTGTCTATAACACTGAAGAAGTGACACTTTTCTCCTCCCTGTGAAACCATCAATGGCTCATAGTCCCCAGTGAGGGGTGGGATCTCACAAGGCCCTTGCCCATGCATGATGAAAGAGTGACATGTCCGGGCTGTGAGGGTAACTATAGTTTGGTGGGTTCCTGAGTGGGTTGGGTCCCATGCAAGAGAGAGTTGTAGTACTTTTCTCCAGCCTTCACTGCTTACGTCTTTCCACCCCCTACTTCTGTGATGTTCTCCAAGTCATGGAGGGGGAGATACAGATGTCCCCTTTAGTGCTGAGCACTTTACAGTTGTGTATTCTCTACACTTTAACACTTGTTGAATCTCTGTGAATATTAATTGCTGATCACTGCAAGAATAATTTATTTTTAAATGAAGGCTGAGAGTAACACTGATCTCTTTGCTTGTTTTTATAAAATATTGAGAAAGGGGTATTAGAGTCTTCAGTTACAATTATTGAATTTTTTATTCCTCATTTTCTTTTTCTTTTCTTTCTCTTTGCTTTTCTACAATTTTCAGCTCTGTTTAGTGCATACACATTGACAATGATGGAGGCAACTCTTTTTTTTCCTTCTTCTTTATTTATTTTGTATTTATCAAGAAAAACAATAAAATGAATTTAAAATGCTGACAAGTTAACAATAACTATAAAGAAGATAAAAATCATAAGCATGACTTATCAAGGGTGATAATGCAAATAAGATTGCTACACATATATTTACTTTGTGTTCAGCTTTCCCTCTGAATTTTTTTTTTCCATCCCTGTATATCCTTATTCAAGGTCCCTTCCCCCTCCCACCACATCAGGTCATTTTTTCTTCTCCACAACTC
>PVIH01016160.1:25087-46840 GCA_004025045.1 Sigmodon hispidus | reverse complement strand
TTTTTTTTTTTTTTTTTTTCTTGTTTGTTTGTTTATAGACCACTAGTGAGTGAGTACATCCCCTGCTTATCTCTCTGAGTTTGTGAGACTTCGCTCAGGAGGATATTCTCCAAATCCATTCATTTGCCTGTGAATTTTAGGATATCATTTTTTCTTGCTGCTGCGTAGTATTCCATTGTGTAGATGTACCACAGTTTGTTAATCCATTCTTCAGTTGAGGGACATCTAGGTTGTTTCCAGGTTCTTGCTATTACAAATAATGCTGCTATGAACATAGTTGAGCTAATACCTTTGGAGTGTGAATGTGCCTCTTTAGGGTATAAGATATATAAAGAGCTCAAGAATTTAGATCCCAAAACCTTGAATAACCCTATCAAAAACTGGGGTTCAGATCTAAAAAGGGAATTCTCAGCAGAGGAACTACGAATGGCTGAAAGGCACCTGAAAAAGTGCTCTTCATCTTTAGCCATCAGAGAAATGCAAATCAAAACAACTTTGTGATACCACCTAACACCTGTTAGATTGGCTAAGATAAAAGGTACAGATGACAGCTTATGCTGGAGAGGATGCGGAGCAAGGGAAACACTCCTCCATTGTTGGTGGGAGTGTAAGCTTGTTCAGCCACTTTGGAATACAATATGGAGGTTTCTCAGAAAATTAAGAATCAATCTCCCCAAGGACCCAGCAATACCACTTCTGGGTGTATACCCTAAAGAGACTGGTAACTTCTACAGACTGCATGAATTTCTGTTTTCTTCTACCTTATGTATCTTCCCTGCCCAGCTGTTTCACTTCTGGTTCTACTCTGTATTATGATCCTAGAGTTAGGATTAAATGTGTGAGCTATTGTTTCTGGGCTGTTAGGCTTTAAATTTACAGAAATACAGAAAATCTCTGTCTCTGGAGTGATGGGATTAACGGTGGGGTCACCACTGTCTGACCTTTGTGGCTTAACTATGGGTGAATCTGTTCTCTGATATTACAAGCTGATTTGATTAAATATACAATATATTACCACATGAAATATTCCTCTATTCATGAAATTACCACCATAATTAATTTGATATTTTAAACTGAGCTGTTAAATATCCTTATGTTAAGAAATATATATGATAAAAATAGCAAACTTAACATATATACATCAATTATAACCAATTATAATTATTGTTATTTTTCTTCTTTATTTATTTTGTATCTATCAAGAAAAACAGTAAAATGAATTTAAAATGCTGCTAAGTTAACAATAACTATGAAGAAGATAAAAATCATAAGTATGATTTATCAAGGGTGATAATGCAAATAAGATTACTACACATATATTTACTTTGTGTTCAGCTTTCCCTCTGAATTTTTTCTTTTTCATCCCTGTATATCCTTATTCAAGGTCCCTTCCCCCTCCCGCCACATCAGGTCATTTTTTTCTTCTCCACAACTCCCCATACCCTCCCTGGGCAGGGAGTAGACAGTCCTATGGTCCCACTGACCCAACAATGCTTAGATCAGTCTCCACTCCTGGCAGATCCAGTTTTGTCCCCCTCCCACAAGAGTGAGTCAGGTGTTCCTATAGTTGGAGTGGGATCCGAAGGGTCAGTCCAGGGTGTTTCTGATCCCAACCTGTTCAGTGGTTGTGGTTTGCAGCCTGGGCTTGCTTAGCTTTTTTTCTTGTTTGTTTGTTTGTTTAGAGACCAGGAATGAGTGAGTACATCCCCTGCTTATCTTTCTGAGTTTGTGATACCTAGCTTAGGAGGATATTCTCCATTGTTAGCAAATGAGGACTGAAATTCCAGGTGGCTGTTAGCATGAAGATAAGATCTATTGTTTTTTTCTGAAATCCTAACCAATCTTTTTTTTTTTTTTTTTTTCCCTGTGAGGCAGGGAAAGGCATGCTGATTTCCTGTGGGTTATCTTATGCTTTCTATTTTCTTGAGACACAAGCTGATGTGACCTGATGAAATGTGGCATGCTTGTCACTTTTTGTTAAAGGTGAGCATCAATGCCCAAATATCCATGTAACTAGAATGTTTTCCCATTACTGTTTTCTGACAGGTATTAGTATAACAACATAGCACTATAAAGAAACAAAAAGCATCAGTATTAAAAACCAGATGATGCCTCTATGGTAACAGTTAGAACATAAAATTTAAAGTAAAGCAAAATTTGAATTTTCAGGAGTCTATCTGCACTTCCATGCTTTCTTTTTGAAGTATGACATAATGATTATTTCTAAAGCAAATGAACAGAATACATAAGTGCTTTTAGATGAGGAAAGATAGCAGCAGCATATGAACTAGCTGCTCATATTCCTCTTATCTGGAACATGTGTTCACTGAAAAGAGAGAGAAATGGCATAGCTGATGTACGAAATATAACCAAGGATTTTATTATTAGAATGCTTTCTGATTTTTCTAAAAGACATTATACTTTGAGCCATGCTCTTAGTGAAGCAGAACCTTTCTCGTCCTAATGCCATATGAATGCCAGCTTCTACTACTAGGAAATTAGAGCACAAAGATATTCCACTTCCTTCCTGTCAGTCTCAGATATTATATAAAAAAGCATTTATCTAAATGGCTATCTATTGGAAAGCCTATGTAGTCAAGAAGTAGTCCAATGCAATTTGATTTAATTTATATATGGTTAACAAAATATAACTTGTGATTGAAAGCATGCATTTTAGCAAATAAGAACAAGATTGAAAATCATTTCAAGGAAGCAGAATATTTTAGATTTACCTCAGTAACAGATAAAAAGGATTAATTAATGATGTCTGTATTCAGTAGATAAAGGCTCCAGTGGGACTGCTAATTTTCTTGAGATAGAAAGATAGTCCAGGTCACATTTACATTTTAGCTTGAAATAGATTCCACTTTTCTTTCTTAAAATTAAGAGAAAAAGAAGAAAAATATTAAAGCTAAAATTTTACTAAAACTATTCCATCAGTTGTATTTTTATAAATTTTATACAATTTGTATATATTTGAAGCCAATAGTCTTATAAGAGATCATCTAGGATATTTTTCATCTAATAATGTGAAATCTGTTATATGATTTATGATAATTTAAGCTAACTAGCACAGTGCTTCATTAATCAAATTAGTTTTATACATATAATGATAGAATGTTATCTCTCAAATTACTTATTCCTTACTAACTTTATATATGAGCAGAAATAATACAGATTTCTTATTTAGTGTAAATGCTTATTAACACCCTGTCAAATGATCTCTATTTTTGTAATTAGTGGAGAGAAAGCAAACAGTTTACATAAAACTTTTAAATGGAAGCTGAGATTCAAAGGATGTGTAAAATCGTGACTCATAGCAAATGATATTTTTAACAAAAGACTGGAGAGCAAAGATAAATAAAATAATAGCTAGAATACACTGAGCATGAGCATGGACATACACTTAAACAGAACCCAGAAGATGTGTGTGTAACTAGCCTGCTCATTATAACCTTGTCATTACTTCCTTAAGTAAATAAGAAGTCAGTTATCTGAAGAAAGACAAGGTCTTTATAAAACTGTATGAATAAAAGATGAAAACAAGTCTAACTTTTCAAATCTATTTTTCAAAACAATTTGATAATGATTGAGGTAGCAGATGTGCATATTAAAAATAAAATAGTTATATTTATGGATGCATAAGATATATTGCTTTGTAAAAACACACTAGAAAATAGACTTATGAAAATTAAAACTTAATGTTCAAAAACAACCTATAGTATTAGATTTGCAACGCTGGGTAAGTGCTTATTATTGAAATAATTTTGCACAAGTTTTAAGTGTTTAGGAACAAATAAGATTTGAAGTAACCTATTACTTTAAAGTGATAAAAGTATAATTTAAGGAAATATTTCTTCACAAATGATTCAAAATTCATCATAGTAAAATACTGAAACTACCTGCCTGCTTTAATTCCACAAAACTTTCTCAGGATTAAGAATATTGTTTCTGAAACTTGGAGAGAAGACTTGGTAGAGTAGCATGCTGGCTGCTCTTTAAGAGGAACAGGGTTTGAATCTTAATACCCACATGGTTACTCACAGTCTTCTATAACTCTAGTTTCAGAAGCCAGAATGACCTATTCTGACCTCCACACATATTGGGCATGAAAGTGGTTAAGAAACATACAGATAGGTAAAACAACATACACATAAAATACAACTGAAAATTTTATTTTTTTGTATGCATATTGGTAATATAGTAGTTGGAGAAATGTGTGAGAAGATAATAATAATATAAGAAATGAACACCAATGGAAGAAACTGGATTATAAAGTTGTAAAGAGAAAAAAATCATTTTGTGGGTTAATGATGCTGTAAAAACTTCATTTAAATGCTAGAACCATTTGCAGACTGACTTAGTATTGAAAGCAGGAACACTCTAAAACTGAAGAAACTTGTTATGGTTCAAGAACAGGTAGGCATAAACCATGACATATGCAAATTTTAAACAACTTGATGATGGGAGAGCCAACACTGAATGTCAGAAGCTTGTTTCATTAGTAACTTCATATACAGAATTGAAAGAAGAGGGCTCCTTTTTGCTCATTGTCAGGCCTAGTATAATTGAGGGATACAGCTCAACTGAAAATTGAAATAATTTGTTTAATAAATTGATGTGGTGGACGAATATCAGAGGTAAAATGTGGCAAACCTCAGTTGGATATATTACAAACACTATTTTTTCAAGTTAGAAAATAGGATACAAATTTTATAAGGCTGATATAGCAAAGCAAAACCTATCAATGGATGCTATGATTGCATGGGAGGGTAAAGTCTATATCGTATAGGTTTTAAAAATCACTTAAAAATAATATTGATGGTGGTAAGCTTATTAGAGGGTCCTGAATAAAGCATGATGCCACTGAGCAGAATAAATTGAATGTGCAAGAGATTAAATATCGAATGGACAATCAGGAGAACAGACTAATTCTCTGACTATCACATAACTAAAGGACAACTTCTGGCAGAAATATATGTAGTTGCCAAATGACCAGTTCACTGAGGCCAATCCAACAAAGTAACAAACCACCAAATGGCTTTGCTGCCTACACAGAGTAAATTGGTTATTGTCTTTTTTTTTTTTTTTTGAGTATTTGTGAAGTTTACATTAATTTTAGTTTTTAACAGAAAGCTTTGCCCATATTTCTCTTCAAAGAGTTTTAGTTTGCTGAATTATTTTGACATTCTTTGACATTCTAGCTACTGAATGGAAAAAGTGAAGTAAATGATTGTTTTTATCTTGAATATTTAAAGATTATTATTATAAACAATAAGATCTATCCCTTCGATCTTGGATAAAATATGTTTATATATGTAGATTGAAATTGTATATTGATTTTTTTTGATTTATCTTTTTTTTATTCCTGAAATCTTATACATTAATTAATGCCCAAACCCCAAATTACAGATTTGCACTAGAAATTTGAATAGCTGTTTCAGTTTTCTCTATTCTTACAACCTTAATCTTCCAAATTATGTGCACTCTTTTACTCTGTTTCCCACATTCCTTACTCATGGGAATTATAGTCTCAACACATATATTGCAAAAGCTAAGAGATAATTAAAATTCACAAAAAATAAGACTGGCTAACCCTACTGGAGGAGAAAATTATTTATATTTCATATAAAATATAAATTATTTAGGAAGTGTTCTGTGTTAGAATTTTTAAGCAAGGTAAAAGATGATTAAAACTAAAATTAATCACTCTCTCTCTCACACACACACACTGATTTTTTTTAAGATTTATTTATTTATTGTGCATACAGTATACAGAAGAGGGTACCAGATGTCATTATAGGTGGTTGTGAGCCAGCCACCATGTGGTTGCTGGGAATTGAATTCAGGATCTCTGGAGAACAGTCAGTGCTCTTACCCTCTGAGCCATCTCTCCAATCCTTTTGTTTTTACAAAGACTCATTTCAGCTGTATATCAAATGATATCAGATCCAGAAGTCAGATGAATGTTAATTACATCTTGGGCTTTTTAAAATGTTAATTCATAATATTAAAGGCTGATTAGGCCTTTAAAGACAAGATTAGCATCTCTAGATAAATGAATTGGAAATACAGCTGATATTTGATTCCATACTCTGATGCTGCTTTGATAAAAGAAGCAATTTCTAGAAAATTTAAGAGAAACCAAAAATGGTGTATGTTTTAGAACAATATGCAAAGTCTTCCTAGAAAGAAGGTTTGTCTGTTTGTTTGTTTTTCCTGGGGGGGTGCTTGTTTTTTGTTTCTTGTTTTCCTAGAGATAAACCAATTTGAACTCCCAGCCTTCAGGAACATGCAGCAGATGTGACAAAGGCCAGCATTTAACTAATTAATGACAGACAAGGTAATCTTTAGCCAGTGCAAAACACCTGTAGGGAGCCTCCGGTAGGCTGCCATATCAAATTTGGTTCAATCGTTTTTGTCATACTTGGAGAAACTTATCTACAGTGCATTCAAAAGACTTAATGCTTTAATGTTAATAAACAACACTACTCTGGAAGTTATCAAAGAAAGAATAGGTTCAGTAAAGATTTAAAAAATAAGAAAAGAACAAATAAAAAGGTATTTTGACAAACTGCTATAAAAGATCAGAGGCTAAAGCTAAAACTAAAAATTTAGCATTAAAATAGATGGTTCTGTAGAAATAAGAGAAGATATAACAATAATTTCACCAAAATCTTTATATCTATATTGGCCTCTTTAGGTGGTAAATGTTCAGCTTCTAGGAATTTTAATTTTATTTCAGGTAGAACAAAGTACCTAAAACTCAAAGATGGGTTGAGTGCATGGGGTCAAAAAGACTGAGAGAAACATTAAAGTCATTTTACATGGTTTACATGGCACTGAATTTATTGTTGCATTGTTAGCGTTTCTGGCCTGTGGTAGATGCACTAGTAAATGTGTATTCCAACATGGCATCCTGCATGTGGGGGACACTCCTTTCATCTATACCAATGAGCAGGCATGTCCTTGTGAACACAGGATGACACATGCACCCTTATGAGCCCAAAACACCACCTTGTTCTTTTCTTTTTCTCTTCCTGCAAACTTCCACAGACATCTGAGTCACAATTCTGTTAAATAAACTCTAGCATGGACTATTGGTATTTGTAATTTGTTCTCATGTGAATTAACAATACTTGGTGCAGGGACTCAGGCTTTCTCCTGAACCTATGTAAGCATATGCACAGGGATCCTGTAGCAGAGCTCTCACCAGCCCACCATTCATCTGCCCAGCTGAGACGGTACTCACATACCACTGGCCTTGGTTGGCAAGTCTTCTCTTTCCAGTTGGAGTATTGCTGCTGAAAAGACCTTTGACCACCTGGCTTTCTCATGGAGGACTAAACCTTGCCATGATCTTCACTGACTATTCCTTCTCACCTGAGAATCATCCTCTCACCCCCAAACACATGCTGGAAAAGGCATATTGTGTTGCAGAAATGACACACAAATTAATTAATATTCCTCAAATCTCAGAAACAAAACTTAAAATAAACTATACATCTGAGAAAATTGTTAAAATGTATTACCAAATATAGTCAAAGTGTTCAGGTTGTACATAAGCATGACACAACAGCTATTGGTTTTTCAAAGGTACCAACAGTCTTACCTTTAAAACACTTTACTAGCAAACCTGTGAAGGTGAAAAAAAAAGGCTTTGACATTAGAAAGATTTCAGGCACTAGAACAGTTGATATGGGAACAACCAAATGCTCAACATGTTGAAAAATTAATCAGCACTTAATTTTTTTTTTAATTTTGGCTCAACATGTTGAAGAATTAATCAGTCCTTGAAATTTTTCTATATTTGGTAATAAAAAGAAATCTGGTAAATGGAGAATGGTGACAGATCTGAGAGGTATAAATAGGATAAGTTAGCCAATCAACAATTTATAGCATGGAGTTCACTAGCCTTCTTTATTACCTAAGGTTTGGTCTATTATAGTGTTTGATTTAAAAGATGCTTTTTTACTGTACCTTTGCAAGAACAGGATAAAGAAAAAAAATTTCTCTTCACAGTGACTACTTATAAAAAATTCTCATTCTGTTAAAAAGTACCATTTGAAAATTCTTCCACAAGAAATGTTAAACAGCCCCACCTCATGTCACTATTTTGTACAACAGCCATTACAGTAATTAATAAACAGTTTCCTCAGTCTATAATTCACCATTGTATGCATGATATCTTACTGGTTAATTTAGACACAGGTATCTTAGAAAAAATGTTTTGATAAAGTAAAGAAAATTTTGCCTTGTTGGGGATTATAAATTGTTCCTGAAAGTACAAAGAGGTGAATCTATTAATTTAGGTTATAAATAGGTTTACAGAAAATAATATTTTCTATTAATTTAATTGTTAATTTAGGATATAAAGTAGGCTTGCAAAAGATTCAATCATAAATAAGAAAAGACCAGTTACAAATTCTTAATAATTTGTAAAAATTGCTAGGAATATTAACATGCTATAGCCCACAATTGGATTAACTACTGAAGAACTAAGTAATTATTTCAAGCCTTACAAAGTGATAACAGCTTAAACATTCCAAAATATTATCAGCTGAAGCTGAAAGAGAATTGGCTCTGGTAGAAACCTAATTACAGGATGCACATGTGGATGACTTGAATCTAGAGCTTGAATGTATCCTAGTAATTCTATCTTTTGCTCATTCTTCTATAGTAATTCTTATGCAGTGAGAATATAATATCTTAGAATAGATACTTTTATCACATACAGTAGTAAATTAAAGACCTATGTAGAAAAGTTTTCTGAATTGATTCTAAAAGAAAAATTGAGGTTTTGTCAATTAGCAGCAATAGATACAGCTGAAAATATTGTACCTTTTACAAATGTTGAATTTGCCTCATTATGGGAGCAAAAGAACATTGAAAAAAAAAGCTTGCAGCAATTTCTTGGAAAAGATTACTAATAGATATCCCTAATACAAGAGATTCCTATTTATGAAAAGAGCTGATGAAATCTTCCCTCATATAGTAAGAAAAACATAAATTTCTGGAGAATCTAAATTCTACAATAATGAAAATAATTCAACAAATGCAGATCATAAGTCAGGAAAAATAAGTAAAGTGGCTCAAAGTCATTACAATTCAGTTCAGGAATCAGAATTATATGCTATTGTTGTAGTATTATTAGATTCTACATAACATTTTAATATAGTTACTATCACTCAACAAGCAGAAATATTTGTTTTACATAATAAAACGACTGAACTTATTCCACTTGATTCAAAAATGTTATCTGTTTGACTGCAACAAATAATGAAACATAGAAATCTTCCATTGTACAGAAACTCAACAAAGAAATAAGGGATCTAACAGAAGTTATGATCCAAATGGACTTAATAGATATATACCAAAACATCCACTTAAACAAAAAGGAATAAACATATTTTTCAGCACTCCAAAGAACTTACTCTAAAATTGACCACATAATAGGTCATAAAGCAAATATCAAACAGATACAAAAACAGTGGGAATGACTCCGTGTACCATATTAGATCACCATAGTCTAAAGTTAGAGTTGAACAACATCAAGAATCACAGAAAGCCTGCCAACTCAGAAACTAAACACCACTCAATTGAACCACCTCTGGGTCAAGGAAAAATTAAGAAATTAAAGGCTTCCTAAAATTTAACAAAAATGAATCCACAACATACCCAAACTTATGGAACACAATAAAAGCATTCTTAAGAAAAAAATTCATAGCGCTACATGCCTATATGAAAAAAACTAGAGAAATCCCACACAAGAGAACTAACAAGACAGATGAAAACCCTAGAGCAATTAGAAGCAAACTCATCTACAAGGAGTAGATGGCAGGAAATAATCAAAATTAAAGCTGAAATCAATACAAATTAAAACAAAAAGAACAAAACAAAGAATCAATGATTCAAAGAGTTGGTTCTTTGAGAAAGTCAACAAGATAGATAAACCCTTTCCAAACTAATGAAAAAACAGAAAGAAAGTATTCAAATTAACAAAATCAGAAATGAAAAGGGCTCAAAAAAAAAAAAAACCACAAAACAGACCCACAGGAAATCCAAAGAATAAACAGGTCATACTTTGAAACTCTATACTCAACAAAAATGGAGAACCTAGAAGAAATGAACAGATTTCTGGACAGGTACCATTTACCAAAATTAAATCAATTCAGATTAAATACCTAAACAGACTTATATCCCTGAAGGAAATTGAAACTGTCATTAAAAGTCTCCCAAACAACAACAACAAAAAAAAAGCCCAGGCCTAGATGGTTTCAGTGCATATTTCTCTCAGATATTCAAAGAAGAACTAATGTCAATACTCCTCAAAATGTTCTATACAGTAGAAAATGAAGAAATATTGCCAAACTCTTTTTATGGGGCCACATTAACACTAATACCCAAGCCAATCAAAGAAACAACACAGAAAGAGAATTAAAGATGAATTTCCCTCAAGAACATTGATGTAAAAATTGTCAACAAAATTCTGGCAAACCGAATCCACCAACATATAAAAATGTCATCAACCACAATCAAGTATATTTCAACATGCAAAATCTGTAAATGTCATCTATAATATATACAAATAGGAAGAAAAACCCACATGATCATCTCCTTAGATACTGAAAAAGCCTTTGACAAAATCTAATACTCCTTTATTGTAAAAGTCCTAGAGAGATCAGGAATACAGGGAAAACACTTAAACATAGGCGATTTATAAGAAGCTGACAGCCAACATAAAAATAAATGGAGAAAACTCAAAGAAATCCCACTAAAATCAGGAAAAAGGATGTGTCCTCTCCCCTTATCTATTCAATATAGTTCTCCAAGTTTTTGCTAAAGCAATAAGAGAACACAAGGAGAAAAGGGAATACAAATTGGAAAAGAAGTAAAACTATATTGGCAAATGATATGATTGCATACATAAGTGACCCACAAAATTTTACCAGGGAACTTCTAGAGCTAAAACACACATTCTGCAATGTAGCAGGATACAAGGTTAACTCAAAGAAATCAGTAGCCCTTCTATACACAAAAGATAAAAGGGTTGAAACAGAAATAAGGAAAACATCACCCTTTATAATAGCTGCAAATAGTATTAAATACCTTGGTGCAACTCTAACCAAAGAAGTAACAGATTTGTTTGACAAAATCTTTAAATAACTGAAGACAAACTTTGAAGAGGATATTAGAAAATGGAAAAAATCTCTCATGGTTCTGATAGGTAGGATCAAAACAGTATAAATGGTAAACTTCTCAAAAAGCAACCTATAGATTCAATGCAATTCCCACTAAAATTCCTACACAATTTTTTACAGATCTTGAAATAACAATACTCAATTTCATTTGGAATAATAGAAAAGCCAAGATTGCAAAAACAACAAAAGAACCTCAGGAGGCATAACCATCCCCAACTTCAAGTTATACTATAGAGCTACATAAGAAAAACAGCCTGGTACTGGCATAAAAACATACTTGTGGATCAATGGAATCAAATTGAAGACTCCAACATTAACCCACACACCTATGAACACCTGATTTTTGACAAACAGGCCAAAAATATTCATTGGAAAAGAGGTAGTATCTTCAACAATTGGTGTCAGCAAAACTGGGTGGTAGTGTGTAGAAAAATGCAAATATATCCAAGCCTATCACCCTGCACAAAACTCAAATCTAAGTCAAAGACCTCAACATAAACCCAGTTACACTGAACTTGATAAAAAAGAAAGTGTGAAATACCCTCTAATGTATTGGCACAGGTGACAACTTCTTAACTATAACCCCAGTAGCACAGACACTAAAAACAGCAGTCAATAAGTGGGACCTCCTGAAACTGAAAAGTTTCTATAAGATCAAGGACATAGTCAATAAGACAAAATGACAGCTTACAGAATGGGAAAAGATTTTCACCAGCCCTACAACTGACAGAGGACTGAGCTCTAAAATATATAGAGAACTCGAAAAACTAGAACACAAAGCCCTAAAAATCCCAATTAAAAAATGGGGTTCATACCTAAAAAGGGAATTCTCAGCAGAAGAATTAATTATCAGTGGCTGAAAAGTGTTCAACATCTTTAGCCATCAGAGAAATATAAATGAAAATAAGTCTGAGATACTATCTTACACCTGTCAGAATGGCTAAGATTAAAAACACAGATGACAGATTTTGATGGAGAGGATTTGCAGCAAGGGGAATACTCCTTTATTGTTGGTGGGAGTGTAAACTTTTTCAGCCACTTTCAAGTGCAGTTATGTCGGTTTCTCAGAAAACTGGGAATCAGTGTTTCCAAGGATCCAGCAATATCACTACTGGACATATACTCTAAAGACTCACATTCACATCCCAAAATCTTGACTCAACTATGTTAATAATGTAATTATTCATAATAGAAAGAACTTGGAAACAGCCTAGATGCCCCTCAACTGAAGAATGGATTAACAAACTGTGGCACATGTACATAATGGAGTACTACTCAGGAGTAAAAGAAAATTATATACTAAAATTCACAGGTGAATGGATGGAATTGGACAGTGTCCTCCTGAGCTATGTATCACACATACCCAGAAAGATAAGCAGAGAATGTACTCACTTATTAGTGGACTTTAAAAAAAAAACAAAAACAAAAACAAAGAACATCCAAGCTGAATGCCACAGCCACAGAACACTTGGGATCTGAAAATTATATTCAATACAGTCTTCTGTTTTTCATTCATCTCAACACAATTCATTCTACACAATGGCATTGTTACATATTTCTTTTTTTCTTGTTACTTTATTTTATTTACTTAAAAAATAGACTTTTTTCTATGTAATATTAAATAAAGAAAAAAGAAATCTTCCATTGTATATTACATATATCAGATCCTGTATGAATCAACCAGGCCTCTAGAACAGGGTAATAATAAAACTGACCAACTATATATAAAAGATGTGCTTTAAAAAAAAACCTCTGAGTTTTATAAGAAACATGTTATTAGCAAAGTGTGAAAGAATTTTTTCCATCTCTTGAAAGCAAGTCAAGGAAATTATAAAGAAATGTTAACTTGTTCTTTATATAATCAGTCTTCCTTTTCTGCAGGAAGTAACCCAAAAGATACTCAAAAAATAAAATTTGGCAATGTATGTGTTTTATATTTTAAAGTTTATAATATTAAGTATGCACACCATTTGATATGTACATATTCAAGATTGCAATGGACAACTACTTTATGTTCCCAAATAAAGATTCTATAATTACACATTTATTAGAAGTTATGTTTATTATAGGGATAACTGTACAAATTAAGACTGTCGGTGCTTCGGCATATGTCCCTAGTAAAATAAAATGGTTTTTTGTCTATTATAAAGCATATTACAGGTATACTACATGAGAAGCATTTATAGAAAGATGTAATCACACTTTTAAAAATATGCTTAATAAACAGAATGGGGTAATTTAGAGCCCCAGATATAGATTACCTAGAGCTTTACTAACTTTAATTTTCAAATGTTAATGAAAAAGCAACAATGGCTTATGAGAGACATTGGATTATTATAAAAAAAACCTGCAGAATTAAATCAGCCTGCATATTTTAAATATGTTGACCTCAGTATGGAAAACATGACATGCATTGCATTGGATAAGAAGTTCTTATTGTTTCTATAGGAGAATTAAACCTATGGACACAATTAACACTGATAAGAATTTGAATCAAACAAGAGAAACCTCTTGATTAAAAAATGTGGTTGTTCAACAAATAGTTTGGTCATTCAATCCAAACTAAGTTATAAGACTAACAAATGCCTGTCATTTTATCAAGTTAAAAAAAGGAAGAAAAGATGAATTATTTACTAAAGGCACAATTTCCTTATTGATATAAAAGAAAAATTGGGGTTTCTTAAACTACTTGTCTTAATTCCATACATGAATGTTACACTATACATTTTCCTGTGGCCTAAACCATCTTGGGCATCATCTTTTGGATTATATTCTTAAATAAAAAGGGCATAGTTTGTTGTTTGGTGCTAACATTCCATTTAAGAGATTTAAAATGTTTTAAGAAAATTCAAAGAATCATTGCAGACCAAGTTTGTTTTCTAAAGATGTAAGAATTAAAATGATTCGGAACTGAGATAAAATATTAGAGCAAGACAGTGATAGCCCATGCTCTGAATTACAGTAAAGAGAGATGGATCTCTGCAAATTAGTTGTTTTCTAAATTATAAAGTTACAATAAACAAAGTGGTAGTGGTGTTCCTTTGATCACACCACTCAGAGACAAAAATCAGATATCACTTCTAATTGGTTGATCTGCATGCCACAAAAATTACATACTATATTTACAGATTGTTATAAAAATCCTCTACAGGGTTACTAGAAAGAAAGACTAAAACTAAAAATGAATGTCCTTTGTAGTCTAAAACTATACACTTTTAACACTGAATATATTTACACATGTATACATACATAAAGGAAAATTTGGTATACTTATCCACATATACCAAGGTATATTTAATTTCAAAATTTCAAAAAAAATTAATTCATTGTTAATGCTTCTTTACTCCCCCACCCCCACCAAAAATAAAAATTGGCCTTAAGAAAATACAACCAGGCAGGAGAGATGGTTCAGTAGTTAAGAGTACTGGCTGCTATTCTAGTGATCCTGAGTGCAATTCCCAGCAACCAAGCAGTGGCTCAAAACCGTGTAATGAGAAATGATGTCATCTTCTGGCATGCAGGCATACATGAAAATAAAGTACTCGACACTCATACACAATAAAAATAAAATAATTTTTAAAAATAGTAGGGTTTTATGTCTTTCCAGAAGAATAAAAGCAGCAAACTAAGGAATCTAAAGACAAATGAACAAATGAGACTTCTTTTAGGATGAATCATGAGAAAAGTCCCCCCCAAAAGAGTTTAGAGCACCACCTACAGGGTATAATTTTGTAAATCTTCCAATTGCTTGTTTTTGCTACTCTTTACAAACATAAAAGGCAATTGATGTTTTTGCTGTGCCAATTCAATTAAAAATCAAAGCTGATTTTGGAGTTGAAGCATATAGCCCTCCTTTAGAGCTAAGCATAATTGTTAAAAAAAAAATCCAAAACCTATCTCATGTCAGAAGAACCACCTGTTATGTGACAGAAAAAAATTAAAATTAAGGGACTAATCTATTACCATTAATCTCATAATCACTTGATTTCATTTTGACTCTTCAAAACCTTTTTAAGACATAAATATTATCTTAAAATCTACAGGACTATTATATATATTATATATAAAACTTGTATATATAAAAACACTTTGGAGAGATATTAGTAGTTATATAATACTAACTAATTTGAAATATAAGCTTTATCTTGCTTCCTATGTGTTTTTTGGTTTGAGTTTGAAGCAAGAAGTGATTAAGAACTAAGTTTGTATACCACAAATATAGTTAATAGATTGTGATCCTCCAGCCTTTCACTGATAGACTATATATGACATTTAAAATGGTAAGTTTTCTGCAGTGAGTTCTGACCATTTCTAACATTGACCTTTGAAGTCTCTAAAATGATGATGGGGCTCTGCAGCAAAAAAATCCACCTGGACTTGGTAATGTAATTATGATGACAAATAACACTCAAAAATTAGTTTCAGATTACAAATTTCTCCAAAAAACTTTAAAGCTGCTAGCTAGTCCAGCTTCACTGTCTCCTATAGCCAAGTCTTCAGTTAATCCCTGCACTTTCCCATTATACACAGACTGGACAACAAATAACACAGCTAGCTCTCCTGGGATGTGACTGTTATCCTAATATTCTTAGGGCCCCCTAAATATGTGATCTTCCCCAGTCAGCAGAAAGTAATTTTAAGAACATGATACCCACATTCCCAAAAGGTACAGTGGGTGGGTTTTATTAAGGTGTATTACAGTTTAGAGGGGTTAGTTGCAAGTTGTTATTTGTCATTTTCCAAGTCCAGTTTGATCTCCAGAGCAGTCCTTGGTACAGGGTTGTGTAGATGAGAAATTGCAGAGACACAAAGAATGAGATCAGAAACAGAAAACTTAAGAGTCAGGAGGGCACTGAATGAACACTCAGCTGTCCCAATTTAATTCCCCTGGCCTTTTTGTACCAAGCAAAATGGAAGGGCAAGTACAGGACAGATGTAAACATTTCTCCAATTCTCAAAACGTTTTAAAAAAAAAGAATAGATGATAGAGTATTTTCTTTATTTTTACCAAATACAAATAGACTAGATATTGTAACTGTAATTCTTGCATGATAACTAGATACCTGTTGTAAATATGTTTCTACTTTTCTTTAAGATATATATATATATATATATATAAGATATATAGCTCAATTAAATGTGTAATGTAAAGTACTAGTTCCTGAAAGCTATTATTACAAACTAGGATAATTAAAAAATGCAAGTGAGTAGTTAGTCATGCATGACAATTCAAATTATGGTCACGTTAAAAATGTTTTCAAGGTTAAGTAGAGATATATTTTAGATATATAGGTAGTCTTCAAACTCCCCCAAAATTTGAAAAATATGGAATTTAAATATTTTAATAACAAGAGGTTATTTTTGTTATTAAACAGAAGATTCATCTTCTCCTGGCAGCCCAAATCTACTTCAGAGAATATGATGGACATCAAAGAACTTCTATATGGAGTTTGCATTCAGTGTGTCAAAGCTAGGTACTGGACAAAAAAAAAAAACTTCCCTTACCTCTACTACTAATAGAATGCTGTCCAAACTGAATAAGTGGGGTACAAAGGAAGTCAACTGCTAAACTTGGCCAAGACAAGTCCTTCACAATTCCTACTTCACAGAAAAGCCTGTCATATATGCTAGGCCTGTTGCTGAAGTTGAATATCCCAGCATTGCAGAGGAACCTTGGATGGCTCTCCAGGCAGTCTTTGTCATTTCTATAAATTTGAAATTTGTTTGCTCTACATTTCCTATTTACTCAGGTAATATTTTTTTCTTCTCATATCTCTGATAAAACTGAAGACTAGATAGTTATAGCTTTATAATTTTCCTTGTTACCAAACTTAGAAAAGAGACTTACAAAAGAAATGTTAAGTTTGTAAGGTTGACAAAAAAAAAAGTATGTTGTTTATCTAAGAAAATGTTTTAATGTCTAAAGAGATATTTATATGTTGGTAGCACAAGTTATGACAAAACATAGTTCATATAAAACTTTGATCTCACCAAGATATAATACATAGTAGATTATTTTCTCCAAACTTGCCAAATACAAATGGCCTGGACCAAATGGATGGATTTGGAGAATATCCTCCTGAGCAAGGTATCACAAACCCAGATAGATAAGCAGGGGATGTACTCACTCATTAGTGGACTCTAAACAACAACAACAAAAAAAAAACAAAGCATGTCCAAGCTGCAAACCACAACCACTGAACAGCTTGGGATCCAGAAACACCTTGGACTGACTCCTTGGATCCCACTCCTCCTAGAGGAACACCTTACTCAGTCTTGATGTTGGGGGGAGAAAACTTGATTTGCCAGGAGTGGAGGCTGAACTGAGCAATATTGTGATCGTGGAATCTTGGAACCTCTTGCCCTTGGGGAGATGGGGAGATGTGGAGAAGATAGAATGACCTGGTATGGTGGGAGGGGGAAGGGACCTTGAATAAGGATATACATGGCTAGAAAATGTGATATCTTTACTATTAGTAATGATAATAATAATAATAATAATAATAATAATAATAATAATAAAGAGCAAATGGCCTGGACATAGGGAATATAATTCTTACCTGATGATTATTCTTATTGTCTGTTGCTTTACTGTGTTAGAATTAAATCTTTTTTTATTTAGATAAAAGGGGTAAATGTTGTAGAATATTCTATCACACTGTGAACCCCAAGTTTATATTTGTGTTAATTAAATAAAATCAACCCTTGTGTCAGAAGAGGGACCCAACAGCTAGTTAGCAGAAGGGAATCACAGAGAATCAGAGAGAGTCTGGAAAAGAAGAGATGTACAGGAGGTAGTAAGGGGGAACTTTCACTGTGATAATATTTTCAGGTTTGAAGATGTAGAAAGACACTATTTCAGAAATAAAGGCAAAGAGGGAAAGTTAGCTAGTTGCTCCTCAACACCTCTGAGCTAGAAGGTTTTCATCTGAGCCTCTTATTCCTGAGTGATAGAAATTTATTTAAAATCTTCATCTGGTGGCAGCAGCAGAAGGAAGATATGGTAGGACGTGAAAGTCCCTGTGGGCCACTGGCTGAGAGTGGGGCAGTAACTGGAGCTGCAAGTATTGCCTGGAACAAATGTGCAGGTGCTTTGTGGTGCTAACAGAAAAACCACAAATAAAAGACCCTACTCATAAAACATATTTCAAAATTTCATATTACATGTTTAATGTAAATGGTGATAGAGAAACAAGAACTTTGTTTTAAAATATAGTAATGCATTAATTGTGCACAATAATGGGTATATTAAGATACTGTCATAAATATAATATTGGTAATCTTTAAAAGTAAAACTTGAAAATGGATTGTTTCTGGGCTTTTAATTAGAATATGATGAGATTTATTATAATACCTAAAACTTAAAAGTTTAAGTAATTAAACTCAGAACAAAGAAATAAAAAGAATTGGCATTTTGAAAATAAAATAGAAAGGAGGCAGTTTAAAAACAAATTTTAAGGTAAACAATTTTTAGGATATATAAGAACTAAATACTTTGGAAAAAATTTCCAGAAGGTCATTCAATGACAAAATGGGTATGAATGAAGTAATACATGACCTACAATTAGAAAATAAAGGCAGACTTAAGTTTTCCAGTTAAAGTAAAAGAAAAAAACTGCCTTTTCTTATAAGAAGCTAAATGAAAGCCTACAAACTGGTTTCTATTTCCTCACTTAAGTAAGAGAAACATTTCTTGCTGTTCTAGGGTTTAGAGAGATTAAGTATTGTGGAATGAACCTAGGGAAGAAGCCAAAGAGACAGGGAAGCAATGAGGATTAGCCAAGGATTAAAGTGAAATAAATACACTTTAGTGTTGCATAGTAACAATGTGTTACCTAGAATGGAACAAAATATTTTTAACAATACTATAAAGCTGACATTAGTATTTCAGCATTTTCCCCTGTGCTTACGTTGTTCAGCTAATCAAAGTGCTGAAATACTGAAACACTGTTAAGGATGCTATCTTGGGGAAATGGAAATTTAGATTAAAAAAAAAAAATAAAAGAAAAGACATCAACTCAGCTGAGATACAACAGAACTGAACTTAAATCTAAAACTTCTTAAATTACTAAGTAATTCTTTTTTTGTTTTGGTTTTTTTTTTTTTTTTTATCATTATTCAAGGTCCCCCTTCTGCCACATCAGGTCATTCTTTCTTCTCCACAACTCCCCATCCCCTCCCCTGGCAAGCAGCAGACAGTCCCATGGTCCCACTGACCCAATATTGCTTAGTTCAGTCTCCACTCCTGGCAGATCCAGTTTTGTCCCACCTCCCTCAAGAATGAGTCAGGTGTTCCTTTAGGTGGAGTGGGATGCGAAGAGTCAGTCCAGGGTGTTTCTGATCCCAACCTGTTCAGTGGTTGTGGTTTGCAGCTTGGGCATGCTTTTCTTTTTTCCTTGTTTGTTTGCTTAGAGACCACTAATGAGTGATTACATCCCCTGCTTATCTTCCTGAGTTTGTGACACCTCGCTCAGGAAAATATACTCCAAGTCCATCCATTTCCTGCAAATTTCAGGATATCATTTTTTCTTACTGCTGAGTAGTACTCCATTGTGTAGATGTACCACAGTTTGTTAATCCATTCTTCAGTTGAGGGGCATCTAGGTTGTTTCCAGGTCCTTGCTATTACAAATAATGCTGCTATGAACATAGATGAGCTAATGCCTTTGGAGTATGACTGTGCATCATTAGGGTATACACCCAGAAGTGGTATTGCTGGGTCCTTGGGGAGATTGATTCTCAATTTTCTGAGAAACTGACATACTGTGTTCCAAAGTGACTGAAAAAGCATACACTCCCACCAACAATAGAGGAGTGTTCCCCTTGCTCTGCATCCTCTCCAAACGGCTGACATCTGTGCCTTTTATCTTAGCCAATCTAACAGGTGTTAGGTGGTATCTCAAAGTTGTTTTGATTTGCATTTCTCTGATGGCTAAACATGATGAGCACTTTTTCAGGTGCCTTTCAATCATTCGTAATTCCTCTGCTGAGAATTCCCTTTTTAGGTCTGAACCCCATTTTTTGATTGGGTTATTCAAGGTTTTGACTCTAGATTCTTGAACTCTTTGTATATCTTAGAGATCAGTCCTGTATCACTTGTACGGTGGGTGAAAATCTTTTCCCATTCTGTAGGCTGTTGTTTTGTCCTATTGACAGTGTCCTTGGCTTTACAGAAGCTTCTTAGCTTCAGGAGATCCCACTTATTGATTGTTGGTCTTAGTGTCTGTGCCACTGGTGTTATATTTAGGAAGTGGTCGCCTGTGCCAATTCATAGAAGTGTATTTCCCACTTTCTTTTCTATCAAGTTCAAAGTGGCTGGGTATATGTTGAGGTCTTTGATTCACTTGGATTTGAGTTTTGTGCAGGGTGACAGGCTTGGATCTATTTGCTTTTTTCTACACACTTCCATCCAGCTATGCCAACACCATTTGTTAAAGATACTATCTTTTTTCCATTGAATGTTTTGGGCCTCTTTGTCAAAGATCAGGTGTTCATAGTTTTTTTGGGTTAATGTCTGGATCCTCAATTCTATTCCATTGGTCCACAAGTCTGTTTTTATGCCAGTACCAGGCTGTTTTTATTACTGTAGCTCTATAGTATAACTTGGAATCAGGGAATGTGATACCTCCTGAGGTTCTTTTGTTGAGTAAAATTGTTTTGGCAATCCTGGCTTTCCTGTTATTCCAAATGAAATGGAGTATTGTTCTTTCAATGTCCAAAAAATATTGTGTTGGTATTTTGATGGGCAGTACATTGAATCTGTGGATTGCCTTTGGTAGAATTGCCATTTTTACTATGTATCCTACCAATCCAGGAACATGGGAGAACTTTCGATTTTCTGGTATCCTCTTCAATTTCTTTCTTCAGTGATTTAAAATTTTTGTCAAATAGGTCTGTTACTTCTTTGGTTATAGTTACTCCAAGGTATTTAATACTATTTGCAGCTATTATGAAGGGTAATGTTTCCCTTATTTCTTTTTCAGCTCTTCTATCTTTAGTGTATAGAAGGGCTACTGATTTCTTTGAATTAATCTTTTATCTTGCTACATTGCTGAAGGTGTTTATCAGCGGTAGCAGTTCCTTGGAAGAATTTTGTGGGTCACTTATGTATACAATCTTATCATCTGCAAATAGAGATACGTTCACTTCTTCTTTTCCAATTTGTATCCCCTTAATCTCTTTTCATTCCCTTATTGCTTTAGTAAGTAATTTTAAGCAAACCCTTTTAGCTTGCTACTAAGCTTCCTTATCAACCAAGTGAGCATAAAATTAGTGCCAGGTAAGTTACAAGGTAGCTTTAGAAAGAAACTGGGGTTTGAAGGGTCAGTCCAGGGTGTTTCTGATCCCAAGCTTTTCGGTGGTTGTGGTTTGCTGCTTGGGCATGTTTGGCTTTTTTTCTTGTTTGTTTGTTTAGAGACCACTAGTGAGTGAGTACATCCCCTGCTTATCTCTCTGAGTTTGTGAGACTTCGCTCAGGAGGATATTCTCCAGATCCATCCATTTGCCTGTGAATTTTAGGATATCATTTTTTCTTACTGCTGCGTAGTATTCC
>PVIH01016160.1:0-24987 GCA_004025045.1 Sigmodon hispidus | reverse complement strand
TTCCATTCTTCAGTTGAGGGACATCTAGGTTGTTTCCAGGTTCTTGCTATTACAAATAATGCTGCTATAAACATAGTTGAGCTAATACATTTGTAGTGTGAATGTGCCTCTTTAGGGTATATACCCAGAAGTGGTATTGCTGGGTCCTTGGGGAGATTGATTCTCAATTTTCTGAGAAACCTCCATATTGTATTCCAAAGTGGCTGAACAAGCTTACAATCCCACCAACAATGGAGGAGTGTTCCCTTTGCATCGCATCCTCTCCAGCGTAGGCTGTCATCTGTGCCTTTTATCTTAGCCACTCTAACAGGTGTTAGGTGGTATCTCAAAGTTGTTTTGATTTGCATTTCTCTGATGGCTAAAGATGAAGAGCACTTTTTCAGGTACCTTTCAGCCATTCGTAGTTCCTCTGCTGAGAATTCCCTTTTTAGATCTGAACCCCATTTTTTGATAGGGTTACTCAAGGTTTTGGGATCTAAATTCTTATTGGGTCAGTGGGACCATAGGACTGTCTGCTCCCTGCCCAGGGAGGGGATGGGGAGTTGCAGAGAAAAAAAATGACCAGGTGTGTTGGGAGGGGGAAGAGACCTTGAATAAGGATATACAGGGAAAGCTGAACACAAAGAAAATATATGTGTAGCAATCTTATTTGTATTTCTACCGTTGATAAGCCATGCTTATGATTCTTATCCTCTGTATAGTTATTGTTAACTCTTCCGCATTTTAAATTCTTTTTACTTTTTTTTGATAAATACAAAATAAAGAAGGAAAAAAAATAAAAAAATAAAAGGATTCCTGAACACAAAAAAAAATGAAAAAAAAAGAAAGAAACTGTGAAATCTGTAATATATTTTTTTATAAATCGAAAGGGAAATTGTATTTTGTACACTAATGGTAGCATTGAAGTAAATCAGAAAACAAAGTATCAATCAAAGACTAGTAATTTTTCTTCAAAACCAAAGAAATAGAGCTTTATTGTGAATCTACATAAAACATTTTAAATACAGTTTAAAGTTATACCTGAACTTTCATTCCTTAAGCAATTCAGTAGTGTATTTCTTTTTTCAAATGGCTTTACTTAGTCAAAAATGGAGACATAAAAATCAAATAAATAATCATATCAAATCCATAAAAAAGAATTGGCTGGCTACTCTCAAAAAAGGTTTAGGAAACTTTTAAGTAAAGATAAATAATAATCTACTTTATTAAATAGGAAAATGTAACCACTTCATTTTAATGATAGAATATATTTACAAAGCTGAAAATAAAAACAGGAACAAAAATCAAAAACTTTTTCATTGTCATTATATTTGTTCACTTAAAAAATACCAATCAGATAGATGATCTTCGAAACAAATGAACAAAAAACCCAGAAACTGAATGCATTCCTTTCTTTAAACTGAGAGAACACATATCACTTTTTTAAATGAAAGAATTAGACAAAATAACATCACAATTAATATTCCTTCCATTAGGACTCCTGTAGAAGTTGCTTTAGTTTATCCCTCGCAAGTCTTTTGTGTCTACTTGTTTCCATAAAATTCCAAAATGCATGTCATCTGAAGTTATCACTTAGGAAGGATCCTGGTTAGTGGTTTGATTGTTTTTGGTTTTTGGTTTGGTTTTGTCTTTGTTTTACGTCAGATTGCCACAAACTTAAGACATCTGGAAAGAGAACCTCAATTAAGAAAATGCTTCCCTTTTATTGCTCTGCAGGAAATTCTGACATTTCTTTTGATTAATGATTGATGTTTGAGAGCCCCACTCTCTGTGGGAAGTACCACATCTGGGTAGGTATTCCTAGGTTTTATAAAAAAGCAGGCTGAGAAAGTCAATAAAAGGCACCCCTTCATGACATCTGCCTCAGTTAGTGGCCTGCTTGAGTTTTCTCCATGGCTTTCTTTATGATGGGCTATGATGTAGAAGCTGAAGAAAATAAATCAATTCTTGTTCAAGTTGATTTTTTATTTGTTTTTTATTTTTATCACATCCATAGAAAGGTAAACTATGACAGAAATTGGTCCCAGGATCACAGATTATTGCTGTAACATTCCTTTCTATTTTGAGAGGAGAAGATTGTGTAGGATTTTGAAACTTTGGGCTGGAAATACCATTGGGTGGTCACAGAATTTAATGGGACATTATGAAAAGTTAGAAGATAAGATTTTTGAAAGAGTTGCAGATGGTGGTCTTGCTTATAAAAATTCAAGAAGCAAAGACTCATTATTTTTTGTGTGATGTTTTGAATTATGTAATATGGTCTTTGTCACTTGGGTTTTAATAATCAGTTGCTACTAACAATAGACCAGCACCACAGAATGAAACTTTTGCTTTACTGAGATAATTGATGCTGTTCTGCTGGTTCTGTGAATTCATTTTTGAGTACCAGATGAGCGTAATTTAGGTAAAATCTTCTGGGAATATTTCCTAAGGTTCAGCCAACCTTAGGTTCCAGAGGGGATAAATACTCCTTTTCTTTCTGGATGCAGAGCTTGGTAACCTGTAAGAGTCCTTCATGTGGTTTTGTTTTGAAAACATAAAGACATGGAGATCAGCTGAGGTTTGGCACCATAAGAGGCTGATGGTGAATGTGCAACCCCACTTGCAATGGAGACTGCAGGACTTAAGTGCTAATGGGAATAAGGCAGAAGCTTGACATTATATGGCAAGGTCAGAGTCTCTGAAGAAAGGACAGGAGGTCATTGGTGAATATGCAGGCCATGGAGTCTCGAATATTTAAATGTCCAGGACTATTGAACAACAGCCAAGGACAGCAATAGCTGTGGAGTCGCACCAACCTGAACCCATGACACAGGCGACCTGTTAGTTATAGATGGCAAAGATAGAATGTAGGGCTGTCCAGGTCCCCTGGAGGCCAGAAGATTGCGAGGATGTCCCAAATACCAAGCACAGAACATTTTGCATTTTTGAATTTTCCTGGGAACCATGGAAATGACCTAGCCTTGCTGTCTTGAGAGGCATGTGTCATTGTTTTTTAGGTTAGAGTCCCTTCTAGTTCCTGAGAGACTGATGAACTCCCTGAGGTAGTGAAGTGTTCAGGCAACTCCGGTTTTCCCTGTATGTTCCCTTCTAAGTAAATGAAGCATGGAAGCTTGACAGGATAGTTGGTCTTAGATATCAATATTGTCTATCTTGTATGGCTTGTAAACTTTACTGTATTCTGGCAACCATAACTGTATTGATCCCGGCAGTTACCAATTATATTCTGTTTCTGATGAAAATATTAAAAGTCTGATTGCTCTCAATAAAATTGTCACAACTTATGTTTTGGTGTGGACCCTCTAACCAGCCTGTTTTCATTTCTCCTGGCTATATCAGGTGACTTTGGCCCAAGTAAGTAGTCATAGGCACTTACAGAATTTGCTTTCGCTTTGAATTGATTTTGACTGTGTACTGCTTCTTCCCTCTTGGAGTAAGACAGTAATAGAGAGATTTTAGGTTTCTAAAATAATACTGGATATTGAACAAAAACTTAGGCTTTTAAGAAATATAACTTTAAATTACAACTTATAAAGTTGTTTGTATTTTATGTTGTGGTACTGATATTAACATGAGATTTGGAGGAGCAAACAGAAATGTAAAGCTTATAGTTTAATTGTGTCTTATTTTATTTCCTATTGCTGTGAAAAGAGATAATGATCAAAGCAATACAAAGATAGGAACATTTGATTTGGAGTTTGCTCATGGTTGCAGAGGGTTAGTGTATTATTATCATGGTGGGAAGCAGACAGTCATACTACTAGAATCATAACTGAGAGATTTACACCTTGATCTGAAAGCAGCAGGCAGAGACACAGGGACTGGTAAGTTCGTGAAACCTCAAGTCCCACGCACAGTAACACACTTCCTCCAGCAAGGCCAAACTTGCTACTGCTTCTCAAACATTTCTACTCATTAGAGACCAACCATTTGAACATGTGATCCTATAGAGATTGTTCTCATTCAAACCACTGTAAATAGTAATGTATTGGTATATCAAGTTGACAAGAGGTACATTTTCCTGATTAGTTTTTTGTCAATTTGAAACAAGTCAGAGTCATTTGAAAAGAGGAAATCTTTCATATTGGCCTATAGGCAGCTTTAAGGGACATTTCCTTGATTAATGATTTAGGTGGGTGGGCCCAATTCGGTGTGGATGGGTCACTCCTGTGCACATGGGCACATTTTTATATAACCCTAGGGCATGTAAAAAAGCAGGTTTAGCCAGTCATGAAAGCAAACCATTAAGCAGCATTTCTCAGTGACTTCAGCCTCAGTTCCTGTCTCCTCATGACTTCCTACCTCAGCTTCCCTCAGTGATGGACTGTAATCTGAAAGTGAAAGACAAAGAAACCTTTTCCTCTAAAGTTGCTTTGGATAATACCCTTTTATCACAATAGAAAAGCAAACAAAGACAAATCATTCAAACCATATCATAATGCATGGTTCAGAAAGAGGTGTGATGTAACATACCTGTTCATTTCAAATGTCATTGATTTCACAAACTGAAGGGTTTTAGTCTCAGATGTGATAATCAGAAACTATCGCCTCAGGTGCCTTTTCTTTATCACTTTGTTTTGTAAATAGATGATTAAGGAACCTGATTCAGATTATACACTTACATTTTTCCTGTTTGAAAAGTGAAAATACCATACCAGTCATTATTCTGGGTATGATAGCTTAGTTTGCAGGACTAAACACTGCCTACAATCCAGAGAGGAATAAATGTGGGATTTCAGTTTTGACCTAAGCTTTCAAAAATCTTAAGCCAAGAAAGTATTACAAAGGAATATTAAAAATCAGCTTTAATTAAAAGAATATTGACTATATTCAATGAATTTCAGATAAAAATTATCACTTTTAAACATGACAAGTATACATATTACCAATTTAAGTAATAAACATCATAGTTATTTCTATTTTATTTCAATTTTTGTATTTGCAATTTTCAGAGATGGGGTATAAAGTCCAGATTGTTCTTAATCTTTCTGTAATTTTCTTGCCTTGGCCTTCAAATAGCTGGTGTCACACTCACTACTCATGAAAAATACAAAATATATAGAAATATTGAGAAAGGGACACTCAGATCTTTAGAGTCATGAAATATCCACTGAGATGGGATCTCAGAGTTCTTACTATTGACTTTTGCATTTGAGCATTCATAATATATTTCTCGGTTTTAATCCTTAAAACCAGCTGGTTGAGGTAGTCATCTGCCTTAGTATTTTTTACAATTTTATAATTCTTAAGAAATTAAATTTAAGTTTCTCTTAAACAATAAATTATAAATCAAAACTAATCTACATGACTGAGGTGATTTAAATGAAAATAACTCCATAGGATTATGTGTTTGAATTCTTGGTCCTTAGTTTGTGGAACTATTTAGAAAGGATTAAAAAGTGTGACCCTATTGGAGGAAGTTTATCACTGAGGATGAGCTTTGAGGTTAAAAAACTCCACAGCAGGCCTAGACTTGTTCTCCTTCTCTCTGCTTGCAATTTACAGATCACAAGTAAGATTTCAGCAACTGCATCAGTGCTGTGCATGGCTGACTGTCATCAGGCTCCCCATCATGAGAGTCATGGATTAGTCCTTTCAAACTATTAAGCAAGCTCCTAGTTAAATGCTTCATTTTATAAGTTGTTTTGGTCATGGTATCTCTTCATAGCAACAGAACAGTAATTACAACAATGACACTTTTGCTTTTTTATCTTTGAAATTAAATCATTATAATCTTACACATTTTAGTACTATGCAAATATAGATATTTATACTTAATATCTGAATTTGTTTTTGTTTTATCTTTTTGTTTTAGTGTCTCATGTATTCCATACTGGTTTGAAACCCAACCACACAACCATACAGCCTAGGAGAAATGTCAAAGTTTGACTCTGTGAGATAAATAAATCCTTTAAGCAGAGATTTGCAGATATTCTGTTAGGAGTGTAGAAGACTAGAATATTGCTGCTTTACAGAGAATAAAGACTGTGCTCCTTAGGTAAGAGGAAAATTGGGCTGTTAATTTTTCTTTCTATAGAATAATAGAATCAAATAATGCCACCGTAAGCACCAAGAGCTAGAAGTTTTGGTGTTTGCCCTGATAATTTGTCTATTCTTTCATTGCTATATCTCTATTCATCTCTTTTAAAATGTAAAAGATCTCAGTGTTAAATATTTAGCTGGAGTCTTAGAAGCTTTGAACTTTTGAATAATAATAGAACTAATAAGACCTTAGGACTTGGGGAGGTAGACAAAATATGTTTTATATTATGATACGGCTATGAATGCTTGAGAACCAAGGATGGTATATTCTGCTGTTTAAATGGTGTGTTAGGTTAATAATAGGTGGATGTGTGATTGCCAATCTTCTTTATCATCCTGAGAAACTTCAGATTAACCTACGAGATATACTAGTGTATATACTATTCCCCAAGTTTCAGAGAAGTGTAAATGATGAAAGGAGTTCTACAGTGAATGTGTGTACTGCCATCTAATAGACTAAATTCCAGACTAAATAACAAAGAAAGGAAAAAAAAAAAAAAAAAAAAAACAACTGAATGAGGGATAACATTACTCTAATCTGTCAAGTTATGAAGAGTCTGGCCTACATTCTCATTTCTATGGCATTCTCTATGCTGGACATACCTTTTACTCTCTCCCACCTGGTAAACTTTTGTTTACACAAAAATATCCTGTTGCATCACAGACATAATGGTCTAGAGTGCCTGACGCCTTCCCCATCTCCTTCACTTATTGTGCGCTGATTCTTTTAAAATGAGTTTGTCTCAAAAGAGTGGAAGATCAGACCCTTGTCAGATTGGAAGATGCAGTCATCACCTGCTTTGGAAGAAAGTCCATGTGAACTTCCTTCCACAGTGTGCTTGTGAGCTCATTTTGAATTACAGAACACACTTTTACAAAAAGAAATTGCCTTGCCTAGCTACTTTCAATTTGTGTGTTTCGTTGTGCAACCCTGACATTATTTTTTGTTACTAACAATGGCTTTCCTTCAATGATAGATTGTATGCTTTAAAATCATAAGTGGGTGACAAAGAAATGACTCAGTAGTAGAGGTACTTTCTACAAAGCCTGACAACAAGATTAACCCTTGGGGCCCAAGTGTAAAAAAAAACCCAAAAATGGCCCTCTAACCTCTACCTGAACAAGGTAGAATATGCAACTCCCTATCCCATACACATATACATTAAATAAATAAATAAATATAATTAAATTAAATATAAATTCTTTTTCCCTTAACTTGACTCAACCCCATAGTCCTATTGCTTTTTTGCATGATAACATATTTCTTACCTCAAATAAAATGGTCTGTCACCTATTTTAAAATTTGGAGGCTAGAGATGTGAATACTCACTAAAATGTGTGAAATGGATGAGAGTTCTAAGAAAATGCAGGAGGAAGGCAGACTTTACATTGTTGATACAATTAAGACACTTCTTTCCTCCCTGGATGAGAGTTCTAAGAGAACATGAAGAAGTTCAGACTTTATATTGATGATGAAGTTAAGAATCTAGTAAAGTATGTCCACAAAGAGAATGGGAGAATTGTTGACTCTATGAAATCATTAGAAAGATCTTCTATCTATGACAGTCAGACACTGGAAAAAACTATGGCCTCCAGATTTCAAGACCATGAGAATCATATACCGATATTAGAAAAAAGTTTTGAAATGACATCTACCCAGAACAATCTAGGACCTCCTCTTAAGGGATATTATGGTAGAGAAGATGTTCTAACCTAAGGTAGCCCCCATGAGGGTATGAGTCCCAACTCCACTGGCACTATTTCTGGTCACAGTAGAGACAAAGAAATTATATGGAAAGGCTTCAGACTGTGTGGAATATTATTATGAGTCCATCCACATGAGGACATGAAGGGCATTAAGGAAGCCATGTCTATGTATGGGGTTCATTTGTCATATGTGAAACAATTTCTAAACATGGTCCACAAACAATCAGGTAATTCCTAATGACTTGATGCAGCCGACAACCACAGTGTTGGATAATAGCAAAAAATTGCAATGGAGGAATTGGATTAGAAGGCTAGGTCTTTGGAATCCCAAGATCAAAATGGGGGTGTTGACATCTCCAGGAAACAAATTCTTGGTGAAGGCTGGTTTTCTGATGTGGCAGTTCAGGCTGCTCATGGTGACCATGCCCTCTTGCTGTGACATACTGCTGACTTAAAAGCTTGGGGAAAGATTTTAGACCCAGGACAGAAAATTGAGTCATATACCCAGGTTAAACATGATTTGAAGGAGCCTTATATGGACTTTCTACAGTGGTTGACTCAAACTGTACAAAGAGCCATGTCAGATCCAGGTTAGGAAGAAATTAATACTCTCTTTAGCCTTTGACCATGCTATTATGGAGTATAGGAGAATGTTCATGCCATTAAAGATCAGAGGTACACCCATAGAAGAATAGATTCAATATGCAATTAATGCTGAATCTCTCCATAGTAATGAAGAGAATTGGGTAGGTCAAGCCATTGCCAATGTTAGGATAATGAATAAGGGCATCATTTGTTTTAGTTAGGATAAGCCAGGGCATATAAACAGGAATTGTAGGCAAGTTACTTATGGGAATACGCTCAATCCCAGGAATAATTTAAACAGAAGGCCACTCCCTTCTCAGTTGTGCAGAAGATGTGGCAAAGACCGATGTTGGACAAATGAATGTAGGTCCACAAGAGGCAAAGAAGGCAACCTTTTACCATTGGAAAATGTAATTCAGGGCTTTCCCTGGGAAGCCACCAAAATATCAGACCTCAAAGCCAAAGAAGGTCCAGTCATATCTGGTCTTGGTGGAAGAATAGCCTCCTCAGGATGAGTAGAAAATTCCAAACCTGGTACAGAGAACCATGTAGCAATAGACAATGGAATGCTTTTATAGGAGAATTTGACAGTATCAAGTAAATTGATGGAACATATATTTTGACAGACTTCCATAAATGAACAAAGATGAAAGTTGAAAATAAGAATAGATAATACATATATATGCCTTCTTAGTTGACATGAGAGCTGACATTTTAGTCATAACCCCACAAACATAGCACTACAGAAGGCCTCTAAAGGAGGTAGATGTTCAATTTCTAGGAATTAGGACACTATATCAGGTAAAACAGAGTTTGAGAAGGCTTGAATGCATAGGACCAGAAGGACAGAACTGAAAATTGAAGCCATACATGACTAACATATCAGTGAATTTATGGGGCCAAAATCTTCTAAAACAATGGAACACCCAGGTTAAGATCCCTCCAGGCTCAAATATCAACCAGAGACTCAATTATATCCCTGAAGACAATATTTCAAGAGGCAATGCAAAATGTTCACCAGTCATTTAGGTTGCACGACAACATAGTTTAAAAGCTACTGACCCCACAACGACACTCACAGCATTACCTTTGAAATAGTTGACAGAAAATCCCGTTTAGGTTCAGCAACGGCCTTTGACAAAGGAGAAGCTGCTATCTCTAGAACAGCTGGTACAGGAGCAGTTACAGGAGCTCAACATATTAAAGAATCAACCAGTCCATGAAATTTTCCTGTATTTGTGATCAAGAAAAAATTTGGGAAATGGAGAATGGTGACACATTTAAGAGCAATTAATAAGATGATTCAGCCAATGGGCACCCTACAGTCTGGTATACCTTTGCGTTCCTTGCTATTTAGTGGATGGCCTATTATAATTATTGATTTGAAGGACTTTTTTTCTTTACCATACCTATACAAGAACAAGACAAAAAATTGCATTCACAATGTCCATCTTTACATGCCTAATCAAAAGATGCCAATGGAGGGTCTTTCTGCAATGGATGTTAAATAGTACCACTCTATACCAATATTTATGCACAACGGCCACTAGAAGTGATATGCAAATAATTCCCACAATCTATCATTTACCATTATATGGATGATATAATATTAGCAGACCCAGACATAAATACCTTGGAAAGAATGTTTGAAGAAATGAAGAAGGTTTTGCCTAATTGAGTACTTCAAATTGCCCCTGAAAAGATACAAGGAGGAAATTCTGCCAATTATTTGGGGTATAAGATAGACCTGCAAACAATTTGACCCCAGAAGGTGCATCTTAAGAGTGACAGATTGAGGAATCTTAATGATTTTCAAAAACAACTAGGGACATATAAAGGCAGACCCATCAGAATAATGCCTGACTATGGAAACGATGAAAGCTAGAAGGGCTTGGTCAGAAGTTACACAGACGCTAAAAGAGCATGGCTGCCAAACTAGAATGCTATAGCCTGCATAACTATCAATCACCATAGATGGAGTAAACAAGATATTTCATGACAAAGTGAGACTGAAAGAATATCTATCTACCAATCCAGCACTACAGAGAGTATTAGAGGGAAAACTACAACCTAAGGACCCCAGATACATCCACAAAATCACAAACAATAATTTCACAGAAGAATACTCCAGAGAAAGGAAATACAAACAAGTCACCACCAAAAATGGCAGGAAATATCAATCAATGGTCATTAATTTCCCTTAATGAACTCAATTCTCCTATAAAATGCCACACACTAACAAGATGGATACAACAACAGAAGCCATCCTTCTGTTGACTACAAGAAACACACCTCAAATGCAAGGACAGACACAGGCTTAGAATAAAGGGTTGGGAAAAGATTTTCCAGTCAAATGGTCCTAAGAAACAAGCGGGGATTGCAATCCTAATATCTAACAAAGTAGATTTTAAGCTAAAAGCAATTAAAAAGGACCAAGATGGGCACTATTTATTCATCACAGGAAAATTGGTCAAGAGGAGATTTCAATCCTGAATATTTATGCCCCTAATATTATGGCACCTACTTATGTAAAAGAAACACTGCTAAAGCTCGAATCTCACATCAATTCTTACACCCTAATAGTGGGAGACTTCAATACCCCACTTTCAACCCTGGATAGATCAATCAGACAGAGACTCAACAGAGAAGTAAGGAGTCTAAATGGACTTAATAGGTATCTACAGAAGCTTCCACCCAAACACAAAGAAATATGCATATTTCTAAAAAAAAAAAAACTAGGGGATATCGCTTACATATAACTGGTTATTGGTTTAAAAAAACTATGAACTAGTTCATTTGTTCAAAACCTTAGATGGAAATAAGAATTTATATAGTCCTAGGGAATTCTCTGTTGAAGCTGAGAGAGAATTAGCATTGGTGGAAAAGAAATTATAAAAAGGCACATGTGAATAACACAGATCCAGATCTTAATTGCATCTTGGTTTTTATACCTTCTGAGCATTCCCCTAAAGGAACCAGAATGAAAGGAGAAAATATATACTAGAATGAATATTTCTACCACATAGCCTGAGTAAAAATTGAAAACATACATCAAAAAGATTTCTGATTTGATTTTTAAAGGAAAATTTAGACTTTGTCATTTGACTTGAAAGATCAAGCAGAAATTGTTGTACCTTTGACTAATTAGAAAAATGATCAATTATGGACAGACAGTGAACCCTGGCAAAAGGCTTGTAGCAACTTTCTGTGCAAGATTAATTACAAATATCCCCAAAGCAAGAGAATTCAATTCACAAAGGAAACTAACTGTATTTTTCCTCATGTGGTACAGGATAAATTTGTTTCTGGAGCACCTACATTTGATGCAAACAAATCAGAAAAGACCAGTTATAAATCAAAAAATGTCAGTAAGGTGGCACAAAGCCCCTACAATTCTGTTTAGATGGTAGAACTATATGCTATTATGATAGTGTTATTGGATTTTGAAGAAACTTTTAACCTGGTAACTGACCCTCAATATGCGTAAAGAGTTATATTACACATTGAGACTGCTGATGTTAATCCTGATGATATGAAATTAACTTTATTATTTATACAGCTGCAGGATATTATCAAAAATAGAGTTCATCCTATGTACATAACATATCACAACTCATGCAGGCATTCCTGGCCCTTTGACACAAGGTAATGATGAGATTGACTAATTATTAATAGAAAATGTGACAGAAGCCTCAGAATTTTACAAGAAACATCCTGTGAATAGCTAGGAACTAAAAAAGAGCCTTTCCATCACTTGGCATCAGGTCAAGGAAATTTTGCAAAACTGTGCTACAAGCTTCCTCTACAATCAGCCATCTTTACCCCCTGGGAATAATCCCAAGGGTATACAGAGAAGTGACATTTGGCAGATGGATTTCCAGAATTAAGAAAGATAAAATATGTACATCATACTATTGACACTTACTCAGAAATGCAGTGGGTAACTGCCTTGAGTTCTGAAAATGCTAATGCTGTACTCACTCATCTTCTGGAAGCCATGGTCATTATGAGAATTCTTGCTCAAATTAAGACTGACAATGTTCCAGCATATGCTTCCCAGAAAATGAGGCAGATTTTTGGATATTATGAGATAAAGCATATTACATGGATACCACATAACCCCACAGGGCAAGCAGTTGTAGAAAGATCTCATCACACTTTGAAAGAGATGCTTTATAAACAGAAAGGTGAAATGAAAAAAACCCAGGGAGAGATTACATAGTGCTTTGCTGACCTTGAACTTTCGTAATGCTCATGAGAAAGAAACTTCAGCTGCAGAGAGACACTAGGTAATAGAAGAGACTTCTGAGTTGAACCATCCTATTCATTTCCAGTATGTAAAAACTTCAGAATGGAAGCTGGGGTATATACTTTGATGGGTTAGGGGTTTTGCTTTCATTTCCAAAGGAGAAGAAAAAGTTTGAGTGCCAACAAAAATGATAAAGAGTTGACTTGAGCCACCATGTGGTTGATAAGAATTGAACTCATGACCTCTGGAAGAACAGTCAGTGCTCTTAACCTCTGAGCCATCTCACCAGCACCAAAGAGCTGACTTGAAAAGGAGACCTGTCCTGAGGAGAAATAATGACTCATCTGCTGATATAACAATTAGATATGTGGTAAGGAACATTTACTTAACAAAGTTGGGGCAGGGTCTTATTTTTGTTTCTACAAAAGAACAGATACAACCATCCTCACATCATTAAAAGGATGCTGAATGCTTAGACTTTAGAAGCTGGAGGAAGATCATATATAAAAGGACTACAAAGAAATTTAAGGACAAATGGTACCAATATGCACTATCGGGTAATTTCTCAATTCTCACTGCTGTATATATCTCCTATTAAAGAAAAGAAATGTAGTCCTGATTTGATTATGAAAAAAAAGCTGCTTTTGGAGTAGGAGTAAGTGGCTTTCTACTTTTCTAAACCCAAGCATATTGGTAAAGAAAATTTGAGAAATTCTGTCTCATATCAGCAAAGCTACCTGGTGTGGGACAGAAGATAGCTGGAATATATAGGGACCAATATTATTGTACTTTTATCTTACATCTTAATTCTTTCTGTATTTCCTTCTTTTTTAATCTAAGAATCTTATCTGCACATGATGCTTACTGAAGACTTCGTATCTTCACTTGATATTAATATTTCTTAGGCTCCCTACTATAAACAACAATTTCTCCTAATAGCTCTCTAAAGCATCCAGAAGGAAAATGGGACATCCACCACATCCAAAAAAAAAGAGGCTGAGGTACATTGAAACAGAGAAAAAAAGAACCTGTTGTACATCACTCAACGATCACTTTAAATATATAGACCATTCAGGACAGTTGTAAAATAGTTTATATCATATCTTTAACAAGATTTTCAGATGGACTTATCCTTTAGTATGAGAATGCTTATAGATGTTTATAGTCAATTTATTAGGACATAATGTGAATATATTATATATTTAATAAAATTTGAATATTGGGGCAGAGCACACAATAAAATCTTAGGCAGACAGCTGAGGAAATTTTAAAGTTTGAATATAAAGATAAACAACTGAGTCAGTTCAAACACTTTTGATCCTAGCACAGGGAATGCTGGGAGTGGCAATCAACATCCTTGATCTCATAATTTTAGAGACAGAACTTTTTGTTTTTGTGAGTTTAAGGCTACAAACTTTTGATTTTAATCTGGATGGGATAGGGTTGTAGAAACTAGGTAGACACAGAAGTGACTGGGAGAAGTGACTGGCAGAAGCAACTGACAGAAGGGACCAGGAGCAAGGCTGTGGAAGTTGCAAGACAGCTGGGTGAGAATTAACTATGATGCTATTTTCTTTTTGACAAAAAAGGGGATATGTGGATATATATTACATATTCAATAAAACCTAAATATTGGGGAAAGAACACACAGTCAAATCCTAGGTGACAGCTCAGGAAATTCTTAAACCTTGAATACAAAGATAAGTAACTGAGTCAGTCTCACATACCTTTGATCCTAGCACAGGGAAACCGAGAGGTAAACACCCTTGATCACATAACTCCAGAGACAGAACTTCTTCTGTTTCTGTGAGTTCAAGGCTACATGCCTTTAATCCTAACCTGGATGGGATAGGGTATATAAGGTCTCATAGAAACCAGGCAGACACAGAAGCAATTGGGAGAAGTGGCTGGCAGAAGCTACTGGCAGAAGCAACCAGGAGTCAGACTGAGGAAGTTACAAGACAGCTGGTGAGAATTGACTGTGGTGCTTCCTCTCTCTGATATTTCAGCCTTCCCTTGATATTTGGCTCTGAATCTCATTCACACTACTACAAATTAACAATTGTTTCAGTCTTACAGGACCCCACAGTGATACCATCGCCCATAAGTCAGCATGAAGCAATCTAATGAGAAAACTATGCCCCTCTCCCAATAAATTTTATCATCTCAGGGTTATGGATACTTATCATTCTAAAAGGGCAGTTATAAATTAATTTTGGGTTGAGGGTAGAACTATATTATAGACTTAGAAATTTTTTTTAAAAAAGAGAAAAGGGGACAGGAAAGACATAGGTAGTATAGATGCTTTTATATTGATACAAATGGAAAACTATATGTTTGATTGAGATAGCCTATATATTGATATAAATTTAAATCTTATATATTGATACAAATGGGAAATTATTCTATATATTTTATTGAGATAATCTGTATATTTATATAAAGTTGAATATATAATTGCCCTATTTTGCAAGTTTCTATCTCTGTTTAAAATATTTTGCACATTAATGCATATTAAGCATATTGTTTTCATTTCCATAATGAAATTTCTACCTCTATTTATGGTAGTCATACCATATTTTGTAATATATACACAAGTTGTTTTATATAACTCTGTTTAGACATTTTGTACAATAGTATGTAGTTATATTGTTATCACTTTATACAATATGTTTATCCTGGTTAATATTCATAAGATCATCATACTTGAAATCATTATTCAGAAATTGTACACTCATTTATAGATTGCCTATTCTTACAAAGTAAGCTTCACTCTTTCAGTTGACTGGAATTGCAGATTACCACTACTGGAATTGGACATGTTACAGTCAGGATACTCAGGCTTCCCAGAATCACACTACAATATATCAAATAGACAGGCGTCTTCATCCTCTTCATAGACCTAGAGAATATGGCCTTTAAGATTTTGTTATCTAAAATTCAGCTATGAGAGACATGACAACTTCTAGCATCACTGTTCTAAGGTGATGTTGAGCATTATGAACATCTAACAAAGAGATTGTCTTCTTTAGTTGATAATGGCATGATAGGCAAAGGACTGCTCTTGCCCCAACATACACAGTGTCTTACCTGGAAGAACTGGATGAAGGATAGAGACTGATGAAGGCTGCCTGGAAAGGGTCAGATGGTCTCTCCCAAAAATACCTTGCTTCAGAAGAGATTTGTCAGACACCCTAGGCCAGTAGCCAGAAAGGTAGATGTTCTCACTGTAAAGGGAAGCCATGGGTCCAGGTAACTAACAGTGGTTGTCCTCTACTAAATCTTGGAAGTTACTCCCTCATGCTTCCAACCTTTAAATAATATGTTTTCCCTCTCAGGTCCTGATGGTGTAGAAGCCTGGATAGTTAAGGTTACTATTACTTCATATCTCAGCAAAAAAAAAAAAAAAAAAAAAAAAAAAAAACCTCAAGTATTAAATTCTTATTATTCAAAATAAAAAGCACTGAAATAATCCCAGTACATTGGATCATACCAATATTTTAGACATTAAGATGTACCTTATATTTGTTGTTTGTTATAGTTTTAGTGTGACCATGCTTATGTTAGTGCCTTTCCATCCCCTGGTACAAACTTATGATGATCTCTGTAGTATATAGTTTTATACTTACTTTAGAACTTTCTTAATTGGACAAAAAAGGGAGATTAGTAGCAATTCAAAGTTTACCCAAAGAAGTGCTTGTGACATCAAGAACCTGAAACCCGATGGGGCATGGCCAGAATTGTTGGATACCCAAGACCCAGATTCGCACACTCTCTTGGTTCCTGTGTTCTCTGGGAGGAGGCAGACCATCCTCACACTGAGTACTGTTTTCTCCTAGAAGTGCCCTTGTATTTGAACATTTCTCTCTCTGCTAATAAATATTAACTCACTGTATGGTGAATCAGATTGATTAATTATAGCTAGAGGTAATTTTCATATTGTTTTTCTTTGAAAATATTTTTTAAAATTTAATATGTTTTAATATATTTTTGTTCTATTTATTTATAAAATAAAGTCTTTTTTATCAGTGTATCCCCTTGCTCCAATTCCCTTACCCCTCCCTACCTCTCTTGGTCAGCCTTCAGTCTCCCTCCTCCCATTCCCCCATCCCCTCTCCAGAAAGGCAAGAAGTCCCAAAATGGATGAACTCCAGCAAGTCCAGTTTTCTCATCCTAATACCAAGACTGGGTTAGGTGTTCCTCTGGAGGTAATGGGCTATGAGGTGCCATTCCATGTACAGAAACACAGTCTGATCCCTCCCCTTGATGCTCCATATACTGCCCATGTCAGTAGATAGTTGCATACATTTGGAGGGCCTAATTCCTTTTCCCGATGTTTCCCCTGTGGCTGTCTTTATTTAGTGAACTCCCCAGAGCTTTAGCCAGATATCGCCGTGGGAATTTTCCTGTAATCCCTGTCCTCTTGTTCATATAGACTCTCTTCCTCAGCTGTCAACTGGAATAGGAATTCAGCCTAGTGCTGAGCAATCTATCTCTATTCATTGTTTGATGTAAGTTCTGTGTTGGCACTTAGGGGGGCTATTCATTTGATTATATGGGAAGTCCTGTCTAGGAAATGCCTTCATTATTGGTTGGAAAACTATCCAAGGATATCCTGTAAGTTCTTCAAGGTTTCCCTAGCACCCAGTCTCTTTCCAACCCCACATTGGTTTCCTCTTTTAAGATATCCATTTATGTTGTTTTTGTCCTTCCTCGTTGTTCCTCTCATTCACTCATCTCCTTCTATTATAATTTGTTCCCACCTTTTCTTGGTTGAAACCACTTATGCTACCAATAGGCTAAGAAGAAATTCTCTATTTTCTCCTTCTAGGGACACCCTGGATGTCTCTCTTAAGCTCTTTCTGGACCCATACTGTTCAGGGGTGGTGGTTTGCAGCTTGGGTATTCTTTGCTGTTTGTCTAAAGTCTATTAGTGAGTGAGTACATGACCTGCTTATCTTTCTGGGTTTGTGATAACTTGCTCAGGAGAATATTATCCAGATCCATACATTTGCCTGCTTATTTTAGGAGATCATTTTCTTTGAACTGCTGAGTATGTAGATGTACCATAGTTTGTTCATCCATTTTGTAGTTTAGGGGCATCTAGGTTGTTTTAAGGTTTTTGCTATTGCAAATAGTTGACCTAATGCTTTTGGCATGTAAATGTGTGTCTTTTGAATATATGCCCAATAATGGTATTGATGGATCCTCAGGAAGATTGATTACCAGTTGTCTGAAGAACTGCCATACTGCATTCTAAACTGTCTGAACAAGATTACACTCCTACCAAAATGGAGGAGTGTTCCCCTTGCTTAGCATCCTCTCCAGCATAGGCTGTCACCTTTGTTTTTGATCATAGTCATTCTGACAAGTGATATCTCAAAGTTGTCTTAATTTGTATTACTCAGATTGCTAAAGAGCCCCTGCTTATCTCTCTGTGTTTGAGACATCTCGCTCAGGAGGATAGTCTCCAAATCCATCCATTTGCCTGCAAATTTTAGGATATCATTTTTCATTTTTTCTTACTGCTGAGTAGTACTCCATTTTATAGATGTACCACAGTTTTTTAATCCATTCTTAAGTTGAGGGGCATGGAGGTTGTTTCTAGGTTTTCGCTATTACGAATAATGCTGCTATGAACATAACTGAGCTAATGCCTTTCTAGTGTGAATGTGAATCTTTAGGATATACACCCAGAAGTGGTATTGCTATCACTGGGGAGATGGATTTCCAGTTTTCTGAAAAAATGCCATACTGCGTTCCAGAGTGGCTGAACAAGCTTACACTCCCACCAACAATGGAGGAGTGTTCCCCTTGCTCCACAACCTCTCCAGCATTGGCTGTCAACTGTGTCTTTTATCTTACCCAATTTGACAGGTATAAGGTGGTATTTCAAAGTTGCTTTGATTTACATTTCACTGATGGCTCAAGATGATGATCAATTTTTCAAGTGACTTTCAGCCATTCCTAATACTTCTGCTGGGAATTCCCTTTTTAGTTCTGAACCCCATTTTTTGATTGGGTTATTCAAGGTTTGGGGCTCTAGATTCTTGAGTTCCTTATATATCTTAGAGATCAGTCCTGTATCACTCGTAGGGTTGGTGAAAATCTTTTCCCATTCTGTAGGCTGTCATTTTGTCCTATTGACAGTTTCCTTGGCTTTACAGAAGCTTCTCAGCTTCAGGAGATCCCACTTACTGATTGTTGATCTTAGTGTCTGTGCCACTAGTGTTATATTTAGGAAGTGGTCACCTGTGCCAATTTGTAAAGTGTTTTTCCCACTTTCTTTTCTATCAATTTCAAAGTGGCTGGGTTTATGTTGAGGTTTTTGATCCACTTGAATTTGAGTTTTGTGTAGGGTGACAGGCTTGGATCTATTTGCATTTTTCTACACACTTCCATCCAGCTATGCCAACACCATTTGTTAAAGATACTATCTTTTCTCCATTGAATATTTTGGGCCTCTTTGTCAAAGATCAAGTGTTTATATGTTTTTGGGTTAATATCTGGATCATCAATTCTGTTTCATTTATCCACAAGTCTGTTTTTATGCCAGTTCCAGGCTGTTTTTATTACTGTAGCTCTATAGTATAACTTGGAGTCAGAGATGGTGATGCCTCCTGAGCTTCTTTTGTTGAGCAAAATTGTTTTGGCTATCCTGGCTTTCCTGTTATTCCAAATGAAACTGAGTATAAAAGGGGGATATAACAACAGACCTCCAGGAAATGTAGAGAAATATCAGATCATACTTTGAAAATCTACATTCCACAAAAAATGGAAAACCTAGAAGACATGGTCAGTTTTCTTGAGAGGTATTGTTTACCAAAATTAAATGAAGAACAGATTAATTACCTAAACAGGCCTATAGCCTGTAAGGAAATTGAAGCTGTCATTAAAACCTCTCCAAAACAAAAGCCCAGGTCTAGATGGTTTCAGTGCAGAATTCTACCAGACATTCAAAGAAGAATTAGTACCATTACTCCTCACACTATTTCACACAGTAGAAACTGAAGGAATATTGCCAAATTCCTTTTATGAGGCCACAATTACTCTAATTCCCAAGCCACTCAAAGACAGAACAAAGAAGGAGAATTACAGACCAATTTCCCTCATGAATATTGATGCTAAAATTCTCAACAAAATTTTGGCAAACCATATCCAACAATATATAAAAAATATCATCCACCATGAACATGTAAGCTTCATCCCAGAAATGCAGGGTTGGTTTAACCTACAAAAACCATGGATCCCACTCCCCCTAGAGGAACATCTGGCTCATTCTTGAGTGAGGGGGGAGAAAAAGGGATCTGCCAGGAGTGGAGACTGAACTAAGCAATATTGGAACAGTGGGAGCATGGGACTGCCTGTTGCCTGCCCAGGGAGGGGATGGGCAGTTGTGGAAAAGAAAGAATGACCTGATGTGGTGGGAGGGGGAAGGGACCTTGAATAAGGATATACAAGGACAGAACATGTGACTTCTTTGTTAATAATAATAATAATAATAATAATAATAATAATAAAAAGAAAGACAAAAAAACCTGTCAACATTATTCATCATTTAATGAAACTAAATGAACAAAACCACATGATCATATCCCTAGATGCTGAAAAAGCCTTTGAGAAAATCCAGCACTCTTTTAAGATAAAAGCTCTGGAGGGATCCGGAATACGGGGCAATATTTCAGTATAATAATGGCAATCTACAAGAAGCCAACACCAGCATCAAACTTAATGGAGAAAAACTCAAAGCAATCTCACTAAAATCAGGAACTAGACAAGGATGTCCTTTCTCCCCATATCTATTCAATATAGTTCTCGAAGTTTTAGCTAAAGCAATGAGTGAACGAACGGACATTAATGGGATACAAATTGGAAAAGAAGTGAAACTATCTCTATTTGCTGATGATATGATTGTATTCATAAGTGACCCACAAAATTCTTCCAAGGAACTTCTAAGGTTGATAAACACCTTCTGCAATGTAGCAGGATACAAGATTAACTCACAGAAATCAGTAGCCCTCCTATATACTAAAAATAAAATGGCTGAAAAAGAAATAAGGGAAACATCACCCTTTACAATAGCTGCAAATAGTATTAAATACCTTGGAGTAACTATAACAAAAATATTCTTAAAGAAAAATCATCACAACAATTAAGGTTTGATGTTTCTACTTACATTTACCAAGCCATGTATTGTGAGCTGTTAAGTATTTGTTTCCTTTCCTTCATTAAGCTTAATAGAAATCTATTTCATCTTTTAAATAACCATTTTATTGTTTAAATTGTTCCACTGTGTATTGTTCACTTTGCCTAATCAGATGATATAAGGAGTTCAGGAAACTCTCATCCAACCCTTCAAGAATATATATATGTATAAACTATCATATCCATCATCTGTGTAATATCTATTTCTGTTACAAAATTCAGCTATTTGTACTATGCTGGACTAAGAGGTTTGCTTTAGACATGTTTACAAATTGGTCTTGTATGTGTACCTTTCACCTGCTGGATCAGGTTTTGTTATGATATTTTCTATGTATGTGCTGTAATCTCCCCTTAGTTCATGAACAATTGCAGATTTTATTACTGTATCTTTTACTGACAATCTGGGAGGCTGAATACTAAACTGCTTCTCTGTAGAGTTCTGCTTGCTGTAAGCCTTGAGTGTTATGTGAGAAGACTTTATGGAAGAAGACTTCAGTCTATCAGATTCTCAGAGCCATGTGTATTTTATACCCCTTTGTAATAAATGAAAGAAAATATTATGTACTAACTTTTAGAATAATAATAATGTCTAGTACAATAAAGATATTGCACATTAATGTGAATTCATTTCATTAAAAATTAAAGGACAATTTTTACCATTTAAACTGATAATCATTTTAATGTGAATTTTAAAACAAAAAAAATCATGAAATATGCTAACAACAATAGAAGCCAATGTGTCTAACTATCTTTTAATCCTGTGACAGCATTATAATGCCTAACTGTTTGATTGTTTATTGACAGATGTGAGTAAAATTTTTGTACTTGAGGCTTCTGAAAAAGCATGTTAGTCCCCAAAGAATCATTTAAAAAATATACAACTGGGATACAAAGATTAAGGATAATATTTTAAAAAAAAAATAGAGTTTTTTAAAGTAGAAATGTATTGACATTTATTTTCTTTCAGTTTTGTAAAATTTACATTAAAGTGTGTAACTGATAAATAAAACACACAAAATTGTACATATTCCTGGGTTAGCACAATATTTTAAATAAATTGAATAAAGTTTAAATGGTACTAAACAGATCAAACTCCTGAAACATTCATAATTTCTCAGTTAAAACACAATCCTCTCCTCTAGCTTTGTATAATATGTCAGATATGACTGGTGTCTGTAGGCAACCTTTCAAATACTACATGACAATACTCCTTCTTGCTGTATAACTGTAGCTTAGTACTCAACCGTCAAGGCTTATTTGCTCATTTTCTTTCACCTTATTTTCCCAGCCTCTAGTAACTCAACTATGATCTCACCTCCTATCATACCAACATTTTCATAATCTATACATAGTGATATCCTGCTGTGCTTGGGCATTTTAGTGGTCAAAGTAAACTCTGACACATTCATTATTTATAGATGTGTTGAATCTTCAACATATGCAGAATTAAAGAAACAGAATTAGCCAAAATGAGTCACCAATATTTTGATCCTAAATAACTTTTTCAAAGCCATAAAATTATTTATTTAAAATAGAATTGTATCAAAACTACAAATTTTAAAAAGTTGATAATTATAAATATAATATAGATACAATTAAATTGCATCACAGGCATTTTGAACGAACTGTTTGCTATAATCATATTTTTAACCTAATGCTAACCAATTTCTTTGCTTCTTTACATAAAATTTATTTTCTTATTTTCATTACGAAAGTAAGATGTTTCAATGTTTGTTATTGATCCATACTTAGAATGTATTTATTGTCAAGTTTCAAATGCAAATACATTTTCAGTTTATAGTACCCTTTTCTTTTTATTAAAAAAATTGATCTTTTTTTTCACGTATCCCCCTGTTCAGCCATCCTTTTCTGTTCCCAAATCCCTCCCAGTCTGCCTTCAGCCTCTCCCACCTCATCCCCCAATCTCTTCCCCAATAGGGCAGGAAGTCCCAAGGTGGGTCAGCTCATGCATCCACTCCAGGCTGGTCTGATTTTCTCAACCAGTATCAAGGCTGGATTAGGCACTCTTCTGCAGGGAATAGGCTCCAAGATGCCAGCCCATTTACAGGAACACAGTCTGAACCCACCCCTCCAAACTCTACATACTGCTCATGCTAATGGACAGTTGTTTACCCTTATAGGGCCTAGCTCTTTTTCTTGTGTTTCCACAAGGACTGTTCTTGATTCAGTGTGCTCTGCAGAGCTCCAGGCAGCCATGTCTGTGGGACTCCCCATACTCCCTGTTTCCTTGTTCATACAGATCCTTCTTCCAAACTCTCAAGCTTTAGGGGGAGCTCGGCCCAGTACTCAGCCATGGATCTCTGCCTGCACCTCTATTCATTTGTTGTATGTAGGTCCTGTGATGACACTTAGGGTGGTTATTCATTTGATTATAGAATGTCCTTTTTAGGTATCCCCTTCATTATTGGTTGGGAACCTATCCAGGGACATCCTATGGGTTCTTGAGGTTTTTCCCTAGCACCATATCATATCCTAGCTTCTCTGATGATGACTGAAATAAACACTAGTCTATGGGTATAGCAAAATGCCATCAGACATCATTGTATTAACATATTCCTTTAGAAAACAATTATAAAATGAAAGAGAGAATGAACACAAATTTGGGTAAGATAAGAAGGGTGGATAGATTTAGAAGAGTAGAGGTAGGGACACTCCCTAATCTATGTATTACTATGATCAAAATATACTATGAAAAATTCCCAAGGGACAAATAAAATGAGAAAAAAAATATGGAAAAATAAAAAATTAAAACCACTACATGTTACAGCTAATAGATATTCAGAATTACTGAACTTGCTGCCCTTACATCAAAAAATTTTAAATGTCATTGTATTTATGAACTACATTGTGAAAACAAGTCTCTCTGTGTAAGTTTTACCACAGGATAACATAATACTCTAGACACTGTGATTTAAATTACAGACTTGAAATAACTTCTTCAGATCCTATTTACAATGCAACTTTATGATGACATGTTTCTTTTTTTCAGCATTTTTGTGGCACTTCCATTGAAAGTGTGAAATAAAATTTCTATAGAAAGAAATAACTAATTTTTCCAAGCTATACCTGGAGACATCTTTGAAAATATAATGATAGGCCAGTCATAATGCTTCAGGCAATTTGTCTTAATCTTTTTATTAATATTGTTGTTGTTAGGATAGCCAAAAGTAATTGATATGAAAAGCTTTAATTACAAATTTTCAGATCTGCAATTGTAAAATACTGTATGAAATCCAAATGTATATGTAGCTCTGATAGCTGTCTAATCAGATGCCACGCTGAGATGGTTGAATTTGTTCATGTATTACAACTAGATAGAATGTTTGAGAGATGGGCACAGAGAAAAGGAGTGCCATGGTAGATTGGATTCAACTCTTGAAGCAGATAATACATATTAGGGCTTGAGTGAATCTGAATGAACACTACTCTGACTTTCAACACAAAAATTAAAGAATTAAGATGTCTTTTCTTATAACTGATACAAAGATCTATGAACTTCTTAATAAATGTGATCTTGTTATAAAAGTTAGTAAGGTCTTAAATGCTGTTGATCAATAACTTTAAAGCAGTGGGAAACTTAGGTATGGCAAACATGTATTATAAGATTGATTTTTTACAGCAGAAATCTATACATTAAGCAGTTTCATTAGACGCAAATGATAAAATGAATATCACTCTAGAAAGCGGACCCTCAAAAAGTGTTCTATCAGTCAACTGATATACATTATAAGAGACAACTGGGAGGGGAAGCTATGGACAGATAATCAATTTTTCTCTTTGTGTACAGTGACTTCTACATTTCTTCTTAATACACTGTCAAATAAGCAATAAATATTTGTTAGTTCCAAAACTGTCTTTATCAGTAGCACAATTGTAAGGATCATTAGTCATTGCCTTTTTAACAGACTAACCAGTCTAACCAGTAAGTCACATTTTTTTCATAAGCATTAATCCTTAATAAACTATACATAGATAATGGCTTTTTTTTTTTAAGATTGCTACACCTATATTTTCTTTGTGTTCATCTTTCCCTCTGAATTTTTTTTTCCATCCCTGTATATCCTTATTCAAGGTCTCTTCCCCCTCCCAACACATCTGGTCATTTTTTTCCTCTGCAACTCCCCATCCCCTCCCTGGGCAGGGAGCAGACAGTCCTATGGTCCCACTGACCCAGTAAT
>PVIH01016159.1:0-46743 GCA_004025045.1 Sigmodon hispidus | reverse complement strand
TCTTGAGGGAGGGGGGACAAAACTGGATTTGGCCGGGAGTGAAGACTGATCCAAGCATTATTGGGCCAGTGTGACCATAGGACTGTCTGCTCCCTGCCAAGGGAGGGGATGGGGAGTTGCAGAGAAGAAAAATGATCAGATGTGGTGGGAGGGGGAAGAGACCTTCAATAAGGATATACAGGGATGGAAAAAAAAAATTTAGAGGGAAAGCTGAACACAAAGAAAATATATGTGTAGTAATCTTATTTGCATTTCCACCCTTGATAAGCCATGCTTATGATTATTATCCTCTGTATAGTTATTGTTAACTCTTCGACATTTTTAAATTCTTTTTACTGTTTTTTTGATAAATACATAATAAAGAAGGAAAAAAAAAAAAAACAAAAATGTGTCAGCCAGCTCAGTTTTTTTAAATTCTAAGTTAATTAGTTTGTTAATTTACTTTGTGATGCTGGAGGTTAAACTGTTTGCTTCAGTCACATAAGGCAAGTGTGTTTTACCCATGAGATGCTCTATCAGTCACAGTTAAGTTATGCTTTTAAATGCATAGCTCAGTTATATCAGTTCAAAGAGCCAGTCAGGACATCTATAGTGATGCACAGGTCTTTCATGACCTGGAAAACTCACCCTCAAAAGAATAGAGATCTTCTGCTTGCCTCAACTGTGAACAGGGATCCTGTTCATGCTATACATATACTGTCATGCTTCAGGGAAACATTATGGAAGCATTATAAACAGTTAAAAACTTACCAGAGATGTTTAAATGACTTGGTTTTTTTTTTTAAAAAAAAACTATTTATTTTATGCTTGAGTGCTATCTGTATGTACACCTTTATGCCAGAGAGGGCATCAGACCGCACTAGAGATGGTTGTGAGCTATTGTGTGATTGCTGGGAATTTAACTCAGGACCTCTGGAAGAACAGCCATTGCTCTAAACCACTGAGCTATCTCTCCTGCCCTGACTTGGTTTCTAAAGTCATAAAATAACACAACATTTGAAGGCTATTGCTAAGCTTCATACTAAAGCTCCAGCTAACTTTATATTTATTGTAAAAATGATGTTTCATCCTCTGAGAGAAAAATAGCCCTTGCCAAGATCACAATGTTTGGTAAGTAAACCATGGCTATATTTCAGCCCAAGTCTAACTTCACTGAGTTTCCTTGGAGACAATTTACACATGGCCACTATGCCTACTGTCACGAAAGGCACAATTTGAAAGAGGGACACACTGGGCTCATAGACTAGTTTGGACAGATTATGGTCTATTGGCTAGAATATGGCCCATTACTTTTCTTTAAAAATTAATCAAATTAAGCACTTACCTTTTAAGGAAGAGGAAAAGGAAAAAGAAGAATCTTTGGTGGTATTTAAAAACACAATTTGTGACATATATTTTTGAAAAAAACCCCCACATTTTATCAATATCTTTTGCCCTTTTCCCAGAACTTTTGAATAGATCACAAGATCTTATTCCCCATAATTTAAAACTAACATTTCTGCCAAGAGAAACCAGAAATAAAGAAATGACTTCTTGCCACTGTCTAAATGAGTTGCACAATTCCCATGTGGGGCTACGGCCCCAGAGACCAGGAGAGTACACAAATTTGTGAAGCAAGTGAAAAAGTAGCTCTGAAATTCTATGCACTACATTTTCTCTGTCTTTGATTATGGATTAAACACTTCCCAAGAGTGGCAAAAACAGATTAAATATGCATCCTCACATATGTGAGCAGGTGGCACATGGAATGAACAGATGATAAAAATATATACCCATGGTATTGACACTTATTAGAATAAAGAGAATTTTGAAAGTCTAATTGGCCCCGATGATGAAGAGACACAGTCATTTTGCCTCATTATTCTAATTTAAACACAGGGAAAATTCATTCCTTAGTTCCAGAAAGAATTTTAGAAATATTAAATGTGCTTCCTGCAATTTCATGGCTATTTTTTAGCAATAATAACAGGTCAGAAAATCCTTGTTTGCTCATGCCATTCCTGGAATAGTAGAAGTCGTAAATGTTTTTCATACCATCATAATTTAATGGAATAGTGTGCTCCTTCTTGCCTAAATCTCTCTCTCATAACTTGTGGTCATACTCTGAGCTCATCCAGAGAAATCAGTAAAGAGACAAGTTTCTTTTTCATCTAACTTTGCTCTCAAGAATTCAAACAAGCTCTGATTTTAGCTTTGGTATGTGGCAGACTCTATCTGCCTAGTTTCTAAGCCTTGCCTGTCCTCTCCCACTGAGAGTACCCTGAGGGGGGTCACTGTGTTGTCTCTTGACAATCTCTTCTCCTGTGGTTAGACTGAGCCAGGAACTCCCAATTTCACAACACTGGGAATCAGCCAGTAATGAATGAAGCTAAGTACCCTAAGTTCATTGCCTCTAGCACGGATAGGTAAAAAACTAACTCTTTCTGGACGACCTATTCTCCTAAAGACCTGCAGAGATGGGCTGTTAGATAAATACAGCCCAGGTTTTTATATTTTTGTCTTCAGATAAACAACAGGTGATTTTATAGGTATATTCTAAATATTGCCTGGAACAATCTGATACAAAAATATCATAGGTTGTTCATCAGGAATTAAAAATTAACAAGGTATCTTATAAAACTCCAGACACCATAAAGTCTGTGTTTGTGTTAGTCAGTTTTCTGTTACTGTAACACACTGGAGACAAACCAATTCGTTTAGTAAATTATTCATTTTACCACTTTTGATGCTTCCTCGACTTCTTTCTAGCTTATGTCAGGTGCCCTAGGAACAGAACCCAAGGGGAGCTTGATACTCACTGTGACCTACCCCGATGAGTATGAGGTAGAGGAGATGTGGGCAAAGCCCTAACATCAACTGACACCTTAAACAATGTGTCCTTGAATCCCTGTCTTGGGCTCTGTTTCTGATAATGTTGGCATAAAATACGGAAATACTGGTAAAGTCCTTGATTTGATGATTTCTAATTTTTCTGAGGTGACCATGCCCTTAAAGAATAAATTCTGTAGGCCACAATGAGCAGATAAATAATGTTACTTCCCTTATCTCCTGTAGTAAGACAGGCTCATAGAGTCACTCTCCCCATCGCTGAATAAATGAGTCTGGAGTCTGTTCTTCGTCTGACTCCAGGTCACTGGCCCTGCATCTTCTCCCCCTCTGCCAGGGAACTGTTAGGACTCAGCAATAATCTTCTGCTTCTCTTGCACGGTCCATAGTTTCTTTCTAGCATTCCTCTCCAGATCACTGTGTAAAGTCCCCTTGGAGTATGCTAATGAACCTGCTTTTCATTCTAATGTTCTTTGATTGTTCACTCCTTTGTGATTGCTGCTGGAACCTGGTTTTTTAAGGACTTCCTTGGTTCCAATTCTATTGTCTAAAGAAAATATTCTCCCAATTTTTCTTAATTTAAGTTCTCAACCATAATTCATAGGTCACATCCACTAATAAGGGGATATTATGTCAGGTGGCTTCTCAAGAGCTCATCAAATGTGGTGCTGGTAAGTGAGAGTCATGGGACAAGAAATCACTTGGCTGCTTCAGCATTTTGAAGCCATAGGCAGTATTCTAGAAATGGAACACCACTCAATGCCCCAACCACCACTTTTCCCTTCCTTCTTTAGTTTCCAACTCAACTTCCCAAAGCAGTCACTCTGTGGGCATTAGATTTTTTCCTGCTTGAAATCTGAGTTTTATCTCCTTTCTGATTTGAGTACCATCAATGGCTAAATTTTCAGGCTAGATCATGATGAGATGAACCATAAGATGCTTAAAATCGCCTTATCTTCATTTGGGGCATACATTTCTATATCCCTTCTCACATAATCACCTATCAAATCTGTGTGGCAGTAGCAACAATAACTGGTCATAGTTTAGCTCCTTCAGTTTCTTCTGCTGCCCACCTTCTGATAGCAATGCCAGCAAGCAGCAAAATGGCCAAATAACTGCAGACAGGCAAGGCGGAGTGGAGGTAGAAGCCAGGGAGCTGAATAATGAGCCTTTGAACAGTAAGACAGGATGGAAGTGGAAGCTTCCTGTACAGACTGGACAGAGAAGGCTCCACGGGCTGGTGTCTCCAATGCTGATGCACACACCACGGGATTCATTGGCCTTGGCAGGATTATAAAGGCTCCAGCCTCACTTGAATAAACTTCTCTAGAACACTGTCTCCAGTGTATTTCCTCCAATCTGTTTTCTCGGGGTTCAAAATTCATTTCTTTTTGGTTTTCCTGCTGCTCTAAGTAAGTAAGAAGCCAAGGAGTTGTGCTTCTCAATGTAAAATAAACACAGTTCCTTTTGGAACAGCCGAGGCAGAAAGAAAATGAGTCCAAAGAATGAGAGCAACACAAAGTTAAAGTGAATGAAACTGCAGTGAGACCTTTTCACTCTGCTCTGCTAAGGCTGAGCTGATAGACTCCATTGTATTCACTTTCCTCAGCTGCTAAAAACTACATGTATTTTAAGCATTTTATTATAGTTTTGTTTTCAAAATCCTTTTGTTCAAAATTGTTTGTCATTTTCATTTAGCTTTATTCTTATCATTGAGATCAGATAGGATGTAGAGAAGATGAAGAATCTGGCACATGGTTCTACTAATCACAGTGTTGCTTTATCAAGCATCTACATGAGACCTGCCAGGGAGAGATGACATGAAAGACAACAGCTTCAAGGTCACTTCCAGTATATCAGAACTTGCCACTTAATTTTAATGATGGACCTCAACTCCCCAATATAATCTCAGATGACTCTAATGGCTCAGAAACTGCAGACAGAATTTGCTATAGCTGCACCAACAGCTGTTGGAGATATTTGATCACACTGTATAAAGATATATCACTGTGATTAGTTTAATAAAAAGATAAACAAAAAATAGCTAGGCAGGAGGTATAGGCAGGACTTCTGGACAGAGAGCACTCTGGGAAGAAGAAAGGGGCCATCACCAGCAGGATGCAGAGGAAGCAGGACATGTAGGAGGAAAGTTAAAAGCCAGGAACCATATGGCAACATGTAAATTAATAGAAATGGGTAAACTTAAGTTATATGAGCTAGTTAAAAATAAGTCTAAGGTAAGGCTGAGCTTTCATAATTATTAAGAAGTCTCTGTATAGCTATTTGGGAGCTGGTTGGCGGGACAGAGAAGGACTCACTGTATATGGTGCTCAAATGTGAGACTGGAATATTCATATAAGGTCTGAGAGTGCAGTCTCTTGGGTAGGCTCAGCATACAGAGGCATGGCACTATTAAGAGGCCCTGCTACTGAGCACTTGAATGAGGTTTTAGAGTAATGGACTTTGTGGTAGCAGGAGGCTAGGTTAAAGAACTTACTAGATCTGGGGCAGGTAGATTGGATTTAGGCCAGGGCCTATAGGCTTAAGGCCATACTCTTACCGACCTAAAGAGAGTAGACCACCACTAGAGACACATCGCAGAGGGCATAAGTGTTGTTTAACTGTTTAAGGTTTGGCTCACATAGTTAGAAAAACACTGCACACACACAAAAAGTCAGATCCAGACTGAGAAAACCTGTGGACAGATAATGTAGAAAGAGAATAAATTAATAAAGAAAAATAAGCCACATAAAAATAGAAAATATAACACAGGGAGTTTGGAAATTATATGATGCTTTGTTAATTTTTTAAAAAATAAGTGCTAATGAATAGAGAACAATAGCGGTGAAAAGACATTGGATTGTGAAAGGCACTGCTGAATTAAACCAGCCTACATAATTTATGAATATCTTGGCTTCAAAATAAAAGCCAGACAATGTGTTGGATTGGGGAAGAGATTGTGCCTTTGTTTCTGCAGGAAACAAAAAGCTATAGATTCCTTCTAATAGAGATCATACTTGACAAGTAGAAACTTCCTGAGGATCTTGGCTATAGACATAAGGGGAAAATCCAGAAAGACTACAAGACAGGTGAGGTGTGTGCTGATTTTTCTGCATGGGAATAGCTCTGAGACATCCATGTCATGGATGACACATGATAAATCTTATTGACTATAGAGTCCTCATGATGAATTATTTCATGCCATCCTTTCATATGATATGGATAGACACTTGGTTATACAGTTCAAACAGACTTGTAAAATTTATGGATACCTTTTACCAACTCAAACATACAACAGAAAATTATCTTTAGCTGACTTGTGCACACTGCACATCTCATACTTGTGTTAATACAGATATATGTTACTGTTAAAAGTTTATGTGTTTTCAGGAAAAGAAGGAGCAGATACCAATAAAGACAAATAGCTCATTTAATCTAGCCTTTCAGAATGCCTCTGTTGCAGTTTTCTCTCAAAATTCTACATCCAGAACATCGTCAAAGCTGCTAATTGAGGTGATCCTGCCTCACAGACGGCTTTTGCTCAGACTTCAGATAAGACCTGCACTTTCCTATTACATAGAGACTGGACAAATGATACATCTATTTCTCCAAGGACTTGACCATTATCTCAATTTTCTCAGAGTCCCCTAAAGAGGTCGTTGCCCACAGACAGCAGGAAGCAGTTTAGAGAGCATTTCCAAGAGGTGGAGTAGGTGGTTTTTAGTCATCCAGTAGATTATAGATGTTTGCCATCATTTAATACAAGTTATTATTGGTAATGGTCAGGAAAGAAGCTGAACAAAGGTGACTAGATTCAGGAATCTCTTTCTAAAAGAAAAAGAGGGGAATATAATATAGAAATAGTGGGATAAAAGAGTGTATTGTTGAATCTACTTTTGAACAATCACTAGTCTCAAATATTTTAAGTTGATATGGACTTTTATATAATGATACAAATTTAAGATTATTTTTTATTATACTGTAATATGTTTCTATTCTTGATTAAAGTGTTGCACCTATGTAGTTCATGTAAAAACATAAAGTTCTAGGCTTTGAAAGTTATTATTACAAACTATTTAGGATAGCAAAGAAATATAGGTTAGTAGTTATTCATCTAATAATTAAATTTGTGTCCATGTTAGGTATGTTTTCAAAGTCATACAGAGAGGTATTTAAATAGATGCTTCTCAAACACTTCAAAGGACTACAGAATATGAAATTTAAAATTTTTTACAAGCATAAGGCTCTTCATGCCAGTGAGACATGTCTGCTTCTGGCAGTACCAATCTACTTTAAAAAAAGATAATGGGCATCATATGGAGTTTGTTTTTATTAGCCACTTGGCAAAGAAACCTCTCTTGTCTCAACTGCTGACAGTGTGCTGTCCAAACTAAGCAAGCAGGACACAAAAGAAAGTGTCTACCAAACATTGAAAAGACAAGATATACTTCAAACTTTATGCTTTACAAAGATTCATGCCTTATAGAAAAGTATATAAAATATTCTAGAAATATAAAATTTCCTTGTTAGCAAATTCAGAAAAAACAAAACCTCAGAAAAGAGGTATAAAGTGTAAAAGGTTGAGAGACATAAAAGCTTAAATTGTTTATCTAGGAAAGGGTTTTGAGGTATAAAAATATAGATTTGGATTGGTAAAAAGTTATGATAAAAATTGTTCAGGTATGAAACTTTTAACTTGTCATGATAAGATAGATAATAGAGCAATTTCTCCAAATTTGCCTAATACAAATGGACTGGACATTGCGAATGTAATTATTACCTAATAGTTGTTCTTATTGTATATAGCTTTACTATGTTATAGTTAAAACCATTTTCTTTTTATTTAGGTAAAAAGGGGGAAATGTTGGAGATATTTTATTACATGTATAAAGAAATGTCACTGTGGTTGGTTTAATGAAAACCTAAATGGCCAATAGCTCTGCAAAGGTATGGACAAAACTTCCAGACAGAGAGAGCTTTAGGAAGAAGAGATGGGGAGCCACCAGCTGGATGCAGAGGAAGCAGGACATATAGGAGGACAGATAAAAGTCACAAGCTATATGGCAACATGTAAATGAATAGAGATGGGTTAATTTAAGTTATAAGAGCTAGTTAGAAACAAACCTAAGCTAAGACTGAACTTTCATAATTAATAAGAAGTCTCTGTGTATGTACTTGGGAGCTGGCTGGTGGAACAGAGAAAGATTTGCTACAACCAGTCACATTAGGAATTCAGACCTCAGCCCAGTTCTGAGCACATGGCTACTTTGGGTCAGCAAATCCTCACAGCAAAGGCCTAATGACTAATCTTACCTTCATCTTACTTGACTCATGGGTCATATGGAATCTTCCTTGGTTATAACACACCCAGCTCCTGTGCCAGTTGTGACCAAGGATAGACTGGCCAGCTATCATTGGTCTTTTTCCATTGAGGGAGAAGAAGAAGCCTTCCTTAACTGCCTGGGTGTTAGGGCCTGAGAATTAAAATGACATAAAACAGATAAATAAGAGTAAGACACAAATTATTGTCCATGTGCATGGGGTAGGAGGAGAGAACAACAAAGAACTGTAAAGGCAGTTAGGGCTGAGAGGATTAAAATTAAGATATGGATAAATGTGCAGAGAAATGACAAGGTCAAGTGGAAGTAGTAAGAAAATACATGAAAGAACCTGTCACAATGGCACCTGCCTATAATCCAGCACTTGAGAGGCAGATGGAAAAGGAGAGGGAGCTCAAGGTCATCCTCGGCTATGTAGCAAACCTGAGGCCACTTTAGCTACACAAGAAAGACCCTATCTCAAAAACCCACGAGTGATTTTTGTAGATTTGTTTGCACAGATCAATTTTGGTACAGACTGCAGTCTCTGGTAGTGAGAATGATCTGCCCTTTCTGCTGCAGTGGAAGATGGCATTCTCATGGGCAAATGGAAAGGCTTCCCTTCTCTTGCATGCTGTTCCTTGAGTTGCTTCAGCTCAAGATGTGTTATTCTGGAGATTTTCAGAAGTTGTTCCTGATTGGCTTCCTTATATTGGCCTCTGTGACTACCTTCATTCCAGACAGATTTATTTGTCCTTACTCTGTTTTTTCTTGTTGTTGTTTGTGTTTGCTTGTTTGTTTTTGTAGTACTAAAGACTGAAGGGCCATTGAGATGCTTCCAAGGCTAAAGTATTTCTCCCACCCTTGAATTTTTCCTTTTGGTAAACTATGATTTGTGAAAGATTTGCTTTTATGAGCAAGACTAAATTTTTGACTATTTTTGGTTTTATTTCTACCCCAACAACTAAACGTATGCTATGGAATATATTCTTCAAAGAAAGCTATATTCTTAGAAAATATTGTAAACCTTATTATTAAAGGATATTAGGCAAGGAGAAGAATATAGAGGCTGCTGTGAATAAAAAAAATAAGTCATGAAAAAAAATCACATTTTCTATTTCATCTCTCTAGTTGCAACTGAGTCCCAGTGGGGAGGTGTTGGAACTGCAAAGTGGAGACAGACAACTCACATACTTTGGCATCTTGCTTTGATAGAAATGCCACACATGGACACAAAGACACATTTAAAAAGAATTCTCACATGACACAGAGACATTGTGCATTTTCATTTCCTTCTTCCCAAATTACATGTCACCAATTTCCTGGAATCCTTCAGAAAGAACAGCAGGGAAAATCAAAATGACACAATCAGAGACTGAAGAGAGATACTTTCCTCAGAAAACTTTATATGTAAGGAATTATGATTGAGTCAAAGCTATTTTAATTCATAACACCATATGATGTTTACTTCCTTTAATTTATAAAATTATATGTATTTGCTTCCTTTATGAGCTAATTTTTAAAAGAAGCAAACTGGATAACAACAACAACAAAAAAATCAAAATTTCTAGGGTGAAAGCTAATTCTATTGGGACTTGATAGACCACAAAGTATGTCATATATGTAACTTCTCAATCCTATCATTCACAACACTGCCTTGTCTCCTCTTCTAAGAATTCTTTATGTGATTATATGAAAATAAGGACATTTGACGTAAAGCATGCTTGTGTTGTAGAATTTTGTTTCTGCAAGACAAGTCAAATGATTTCAGAACTTACACTTTAATAAATGTCCTAAAATTATTTTGACTGTCTCAAGTATATGAAAAATTCTAATTTTTATCATAGTTCCTGTTTCATCATGCTCTGACAGATCACTTTTAATAATCATAGTTTTCACTAAGCTAATGATTATTTTGGAAGATAAAAATCCATTCTGAATTTCTTTTACTGTGTTATTGGTAAATTTGTTAAATGATAACTTGACATTGAGCTAAAGATAAGTAAAATACTCTATGCTATATCGTTTAGGTTAAGCCACCTTCCAGGTGTACAAATATTCCAAATGTCTAGAGTCACCAAATCAAATATCACTTACAGCATCAGAAATAGAGGCAACACACTTGTCAGAAATTACAGCATGAGATGAGATTATTGACTGCTGCTACTTCAGGTGATAAGGATGCAACAGAGGCAGGTGGCATATCTCTAATCAGTAATTAAGGGAGAATAAGATAGCCAAGGTCAATCTTCAGCTATCAATCATACTTAACGTTGTGTATCAAGAACCAGCTAGACATTTGACTCTATATGAACAGAGGGGCAAGATGAGAAGGTGTTATTGGAGAAAGTGAGCTCCATTTCACTGAAGGCTACAAGAGGTCTTTGAACTCTTAACTTTATTTTTCCTCATTATTATAGCAATCTCAGCAGCAAAGACAGTGAAAGGCAATTTTCTCTTTTTATTCTCTTTCCAAATGACTACAAGCAACACCAACTTATGAAAACAATGTTTGTTGTGCCTGTTAACAATGGTGTGGATAAGCCTCTAAGTCTTTGGGATAAGTATATTCTCTGTAATTTTAAAATATATCTAGTGCTTGTTTAAGTTTTATTGATTTTGCAAATTTAATGTGAATAGATTTTCTTCTTGTAAATTGTGTTTTCTCAATTGACCAAAACAGCAATATTTAAAGGCTGTAAATTGAGATTTTTATATCAAATATCTAAGAAGACCAAACAAAACAACAGAGACTGTACTTCATATTTCCTAGGGAGTTTCTGAGTCATCCATGCAAAAGAATTGGTTGGTGATACAGTCAACATCTACCTCTTAGGTATAAATGGAATTTAGCAATGTTTTTCTTCTTTATCTTTCAACAACACCTTGCAGAAAGGGAATGGACTACTTTCTCCCTCTCTAGCCTAGAGGAAATGTGGTACTGAGAAGATTTTCTGAGAACTCAAAATCTGCTGTGTGACATTTAAGGGTTATAAACATATGAACTATGAATTTAAGCCCTGCTTCTGGCATATCTCTCAGACAACATATCAGAGCAGCCTATTCCCCATAAACTATTATCACCTACCTTTAGAGTTTCCTAGTTTATAAATACACAAAATTTACAGGTAGCTTAGAAATGTGAGTGTCAGAGTAGATATATGTAGCAATCATATCTAGAGTCAGCATACGTTATGGTAGGCTAATTTGGATGATCAATCACAGAAATTGTGTCAGAAACAAAACAGTTGGAAGAATCAATTGCCAAGAAATTCTCAGCATAGAAAGTAAATCCATGAGTCTTCACAGTTCCATGACACTTGTATTCCCAACAGGACTGTGTGGGCTAGCACCCCACTTCCTAATGCTAGGCACTGGGTTTCTGGAGAGAAGCTGTGGATCTCTTCAGGGTCATCCTTTTTGTCTGCTTGTCACACTTTGGAGCATCAAAAGAGCCCTTTCTCTTGTGTGTCTCTGGAAGTAGAGCCACAAGATGGGTGGAAAGCTGTAGACATCAGGGACTTATCTGCAGAGCCTTGAAGGTTACCTGGGGTGCCCAAGGAGGCCAGAGGGGGTGTTAGATTCTCTCCAGTGAATTACAGGGAGTTGTGAATTGAATTGTGTAAGATCAAGAAAGAGCTCCTTACTGCTGAGACATCTTTCCACCCTCTTATATTTAAGATTAACAAAAATAGACGTTGCAAACCCAAATGTAAAGACCAAGAGCAAAATGAGAAGATGCTCTGCATCTGATTTGTACAGGAATCCTTTTACAAATCTCATCTACCGTGATGGCCTTGGAGGCACCCAGAAGGGAGCAAGCATCTCTGATTACAAAGTTACTGATGGTCAGCCCCAGGTCCCTTCAGTAAGAAGCAATGTAGTTCCAACAAGTATGTATGTGTATGGATTAATAGGGAAACCTCAATCAAGGTAGACTAAAACTCATTCTTTAATATGCTGAAAATGCTATAAAAGATATCACTACTCCTGACCAGTTCCCATTCACTGTGCCAAGGACAATAGGATATTGTGACAACTTGACAGCTCACTGTAGACCTTTACCCCAACAGCTTTGACAGAGAAGCCCTGTGTCCTTTATTGAGAATATGAAGGCTGAAGACACAAGTTGTTGTTTTGTGCTTGGTCATAAAGAACTCCAGTGGCTATGTCAGGAAAGTAGCAAACAGAAGGGAGCAGAGTACATACACAGAAATGACAGTCCTGAGTGGCAACTGCCTTGGGGACAACAGTCCCCCATTAAATACAGCAGCTCCAGATAAATGTGGGTTAAGGTGTGTCTTGGAATGTAGAAACTGAGAAAGGGCTTCCTGGGAGTCCAGCTGCTAGGAGGCTTGCACTAGTGCAGATGGCTTCATCTGGTATATCCACTAGGAAGCCTCCTTCAAACTGGGGGTGCTCCCTTCAGAGTTTGAGGTGGCTAGGAAACCTAACCAAGCCAGACAGCAAGGATCCTGGAAGTAAGAGCCTTCCTGCTAAGATTGACCTTCCTGAGCCCACTTCCCAGTGGTAGGAGTTGGGATAGGGAGCAAAGGGTGAAGGGCAGGTGTGGGTGGAGGATGAAGGATAGATAAGGACAGGATGAAAATAGAGAGTAGATAAAGAGAGGAAGGTTGTGATTCCTTTCTGTTCCCAACCACAGGGAAAATTTTAAACATGCTTTTACAGAATTGAAGGTTTTACTTTACCAGAGTAAAAACTTTTCAGACAGTTTCTAGGTAAATCCTTCTTTTTTGTGTAGTCTTAGAATTCAAGAAACATAGCAGGTCACTCGTTCAGATGAGTTATTACAGGCAGGATCTCTGTGTGAGAAAACCATGGGGGGTTAATCTTCATAGCTCATATATGATAATTTGTAAATCATAACTATTTCTGTCTTTGTGTTTCTATTAAAATGTTACTTTTTGAACATCGCATATAATATTATGTGGGAAAATACTTGCTTTGTATAAAGACTTATCTGATAAGTCTTTAAGACATCATGATTTATGGGAAAACATCAATCATGAATGTTAATTATATCAAAAGCATGTTGAGAAGCAGTAATTAGTTTTGAAGGGCATGGCCTAATGCCCACAAAAGGGAACATGCTGGCATGATAACATATATATGTGGAAGTGGAAGCATTTGTACACGTTTATACATACAATCATGTACACACCTCACAACACATAGGCAAGGGTCCCACACGTTTTGTACAATTCCTCCATTCCAACCTCAGTAGATAAAAAGACTGTTCACTTGCCAAAAACACAGATAGTGTCTGAAGAGATGTGGTAAAGAGTGAGCTTTCTTTTAGAACACCATAGAAATGGAAATTGCAAGAAGAAAAAAGATCCAGAGGTCAGATCAGAGGCCTAAGCAAGACAAATAGGCATTCCAGATTACTCATACTCATCACTTTGGTTTCACAAAAGACTTGGTGTATTGTAAAAGCATTCACAGACTTTCAGGGGTGGGGACCCAAACTCATTGGCCCATCCTGATAAAAGCGGGGATTAAGGGTAGGCAGTCAAACACTCTTTCCCAAACAGATGAAAAAGATATTAGCATCAAGCTGTGGCACTGTTTTGCCCACAGGCCAAGCCCATATTGCTTCTGTTTCCTCTACTTCTTTTGTATCTGACTTGTGTTGCAGGGTAGATTGAAGATGCTGATGGTCTTTATACTCCCCATTGGGAGGAGAATATATTCTCTTTCCCTTGGTTCAAAACCTGCTTACTCAGTAGCCTGTGACTGAGGAGTGATATGAGGATGCTAGGACTGGATGTTTCTGTTCCCTATGTGTATCTGCCTGTGGGACATTCATTCTCAGAAGTCGATGGCCAAGCTAGTTGTGGGAGATTTACAACTCCAAGCTCTTAAGTTTTCCTGTTGACAGTCCTACTTAGTTTTGTGGTCAGAATCAGACACCTATTCCATGTAGCAGAAAGAAAAAATTCTAGAGTATCTCAAATTTAATAACCCATCAAATGTCATCACTTTAGTCAAGTTCTGCTGCCTCTTTTAAATAAAAGTATTTAATGAGTAGTACAGAAAGAGAACTGTAATGTGAATCCCAATTGGTCTTAACAATGAAAACCTGGAGCCAGATATCAGGATAAATGCTGAAAGATTAGAGAGACAGAGGAGTCAGCCACTAATCCTCAGACTGAGTGGGCCAAGCTCCTGTCTCCTTCTTGTCTTAGATTCCTCTTTCTGCCCAGCCATATCAATTCCTGTCCCCACCTTCCAAGTACTGAGATTAAAGTTGTGTGCCTCCCAAGTACTGGGATCAAAGGCATGAGATCTCTCTCAATTGTTGGGATAAAAGGTGTGAGCCTTCGCTGCCTGGCTCTGTTTCTCTTTTAGAGTAGATAAATCCTGAACAGTCCTCAATGGCCTTGAACTCCTGATCTTCCTGCTTCCTTCTCCCAAGTGCTGGAATTAAAAGTGTGTGCCACCACTGCCTGTCCTCTATGGTTAACTACTGGCTAGCTCTGCCCTCTGTCCTCCAGGCAAGCTTTATTTGTTACAGCACAAACAAAATATCACCACAGAGAATCACTTTCTTCCTAGTTTATCCTTTATAAAGGGTTGCATATAAACCTTGTACCTCTGAAGGCCTTGTAACAACATTTGATCCTTTTAATTGTCAAAGATGAAGCCATCTGTTTGGATAATAAATAATGTAGAGGGACAGCAGCCAGCAGGTGCTCCTGCTTACCAATCAGGAAGGACATTGCTGGCCTTTTCTCATAAGAAACACCAGAACTTGCAGGGCTGCATGGAATGTAGTAACATATCAAATCTAAAATAACCCAAGGACAAAATATAACAACAACAAAAAAAACATACCACAGGAGGGCATTGACTGGACTGGAGCCTTGAATTTTTTAAGTCTTTCATTAACTTTATTCTGATGCTGACCTTGCAAGGAAAGCACCTCCCAGAGCAAGCCTTGCCCTAAAGCTAATGAGCACCTCCAGAGTCTCTGAGTTTTCAATTACAATCTAACCAATCCAGAGCTCCCTTTCAGTCATTTCCCCCAACAGGTTTTCTTGCTCTAAGTCACTGTCTGCATGCCCTAATCCTACTAGGGCCAAGAAGCAGATCATCATGGATAGCTTGTGGGACTGCAGAACCCTTGGAAATTATTCAAAATGGGCTGTCCTAAAATGGCTTACCCTGACTCAGCTAGTGTTTCCTACAATTCTTGAAAGAGACCTGTGTAGTTTCCTTTGGTCCCTCTTTGCCTTGGTCCAAACTTGCTGTTTCCTCAAGTGTACCCCTCAGGGCACGCTGTGTCCCTTTCTCTCAGGACCTCTCGGAACTGCCTTTCCAATTGTCTGCTGATCACTGGCTTTAGCAGTTACAGTCTTCAAATTGCTATCAAGACTTTATATTTTAGAGCAAGTGTCTGGACAGTGGAGCCAGATTTCTCTTTCCTCTGCTGTTTTGGTTCATTGAGATGGGATCTCACTATGAAGCTCAGGCTGCTGTTAAACCCACAATCCTATCTCCCACCAAGTGCTGGGATTACAGGCCCCAACCACCCACACCTGGTTTTATTATCCTCCAGAGAACTGAAAAGGCCACGTTTTAGGGATCATGATAGCAGGACTGTCACTGACTGTCCTATCATCAGCCAGCATGCTTTAGGTGGCCCTAAGACAGATTATGTTTTTCAAAAATGACCAAAACACCACTTTCTGTACAGTATGGCTTTTCTATATACTTGTCCTCCCCTACATGGTCCATGCCTTTGACCCTTATGTTTATGGTGAATGTGACACATGTCCCCCCAATGCAGGTAGGTTATTCTGCCTGTCCACTCAGCATTTCAGGGATTCAAACTGCCTTCCAGAATGGATGCTGTTACTCTCCACATGAATCCTCAAAAGTATTCGCAGAGGAGCAGAGCATGGGGGAGGTGTACCTGATTCTTAATCACCTAGGCCAGGATAACATCATTCCATGGGAAATATTTCAAGTTGATTAAATTTCATAACATTATATAGAAGAAGCCAGGCATGAAATAGTACATTTGATGTGTTTCTATTTATGTGAAGTTTAAAAATAGATAAACCAGTTCATTCTGCAAGGCATTTACTGTCAGGTGAGACGGTGACTGGGAGACTGGGCTGTTTATTTTATAAACATAAGCTGTCCCCTGGAGCTGCTTCCTGGGGACAGAATATGTTCATTTGTGAAAAGTTGCTAGACTGTGAACTAGGAAGTTGCTGGACTTAAAATAGGAGGAAAAACAGACCCAAAGAACAAAACAGAAGGTCTGGGGATAGGTGTTAATGAAGTACCCTAAGTCTGTAGGTTTTGCTCTGGATGCACTGGTTACAACAGAAATTGTAGGATCTCTGACCTGGCCCATCTCAGAGGAGCAGGCAGGGATCTAGAAGTTGTCTCATCTATGGACCTTCTTCCATGTGAGAAAAATGATGCTCAGATTCCTGAGGTTAGATAGCAATCTGGACCCATGGATAGCGACTCAGTTTCCTGAGGTATGGTGATATATCGTATGCTTAATAAAATAAGTCTGAAATATCAGAGGGCAGAATCACACATAGCCAAGCCACAAAGATCAGGGAGTGGAGACCCGATCCTTTAGCTCCTTTAATCCTATCACTTGGAAGACTGTCTGGATGTCTGTGAGTTCAAGGCCTAATGCCAAGCAGTGATGTTGCATGCCATTAGTCCCAGAACTTGGGAGGCAGAGGCAGGAGGATCTCTGTGAATACAAGGCCAGCCTGGTCTACAAAGCAAGTTTCAGGATGGGAAGGACTGTTATACAGAAAACGCTGTCTAAAGTAAAATAAAATAAAATAAACAAAAACCTGAACAACAGCAAAAAGGGTGGAGAGAAGGCTCTGTCCTCTGATGTATCAGTCTAATTTTATTACATATACAATATATCATCACACTGAGGTCTAATATATAGATAAATGTTAAACAAATAGGCTTGTAAAGGGTCCTAGAAAGAGTCTGAGGCGGAGCTTCCTGTGAAAAAGCTTTGGTTGAAACTTGTTTTTAGGCTCTAGGAATTCAGTGGAGCAGAGTGAGATGGAGAATAAGAACAAAACTAGATTTTTTTTCTAGATACAGGTTATTTTCAATACAGAAAACTCTAAGACATGAAGGAAACAACAGAGTTTGTCAGACCTTGAGGTCAAAAGTCTAGGCAGCCATTAGAACCTGGAGTCATTCATGGGCAGCATGGATAGCCATGGAGAGTATAAACAACCTTCTGATCTTGGAGTCAGCTATGGGCAGCATGGGCAGCATGGATGACAGTGTTCTTTCCCCTATTTAGTCTGAAATCTTAACATGCTACCTCAGAATGAGACTGTATTTAAAGAGAGGGTCTTCAAAAACTTCAGAATGACTATGAGATTAGCATTAGCCATAATTGATCTTCTTAAGGAGAAAAATGAAAGTATTGTCTTCTTCAAACCCTTTCAATAATGCTAACTATGAAACTCCAGTGGTCTACTAGAATAACTTGCTTTTGAGAATGTGGTCCACAGTGTAGGTGTCAGTGAGGTGCCTGATTAGTCAGAAAGTCATTTTTTTCCATGAACATGATACTTTCCATATTAAAAGGAAGAGAACATTTTCTTTTTCCTTCTCACTCATTTTTTACCACTACAGCAAAACCCCTACCCTTTACTAGGTATAAATAACTTGTATATGTGGTAGTTAGTATTTGTTGTTGACATGATAGAAATACCCACATACTTGGCTAAGCATTTTTTTGGTGTTTTTGAAAGAGTATTTCTAGATGAGACTGTATGAATCTTCAGATTGAATGAAACAGCTTGTCTTCTGCAGTATGGGAGAGCTTCATTCAGAATTAGACATGTGAAGAATTAAGAATAAGGGAAGAAGTGTGTGTGTGTGTGTGTGTGTGTGTGTGTGTGTGTGTGATATCGTCATTCCTATTGTAGTTTCTTGCTTGATTTTCCCTCCCCTGCTCCCTAATATTCCAGGACTGTCTTTGAGTGGGGCACTGATTTTTCCCTGCCCTCAAACTGAGTCTTACTCTCTCCAACCTCCTCATCCCCAGGCCTTCAGATTTTGATCAGGGCTTCTGTCCACTATACATAGATTTTCTTCTTCTTGGGCTTTAGGACTCAAACTGAGGTGTTGCCATTAGTTTTTCTGGGTCTCTAGTTTATACATGACAGGCTGTTGGACTTGTTTGCCTTCATAATTTTATGAGCCAATTCTGATAGTGTATCTATGATCTACCTATCTATTTATCTGTGAATTTATCTATCTATTATCTACCTAGCATATATATGTTCTATTGGTTGTATTTCCCTGAAGAAATCTAATACAATATGGGTGTATAATAATTTAGCCAACCATTTCTATATTAATGGTAATTGACTTTGTATTTGCATCTTAGTTATAAATAATCCTGCTATATATATCTTTATATGTCATGGAGTTATTTATACAGGATATATTTTGGAGAGGGGAATTGATATATGTAGCATATATAATTAGCTGGAGATACAGGTCAGCAAGTAAGTGTGTTTGCTGGAAAGTTTGATGACCTGAGTTACATCCCTGGGACTCACCTGGTGGAAAGAGAGACTTACCCGTACACTGTTCTCTGATTCCCACTAATGTGCTGTGGTATGCCAGTACACACACATTTAAACACAGTAAATAACTGTAATCAAAGGATGTTTTTTAGAATATTTAGTTTAGAGCTGGGCATGTTGACACATACCTGTAATCCTAACACTCAGTAGTCTGTGACAGATGAATCATAAGTTCAAAACTAGCATGGATTCATAACCAGATCCTCCTAGCCCCCCCTCACACACACATACACACTCAATACACAATATATATTTTAATGAATGTTGTCAAATGGTTAACAGATATATGAAATATATTAAATATATTAGTCATTGGGGAAACGTAAATTAACCTAACAGTAAGGCACTGTACCCATCAGATAGGAAAGCAGGAAAGAAGAGCTATACCAACAAGATAAATCTCACAAAAAGCAACATTTCATGAATTGTTGATATAAATATGACATGACATCCCTGGCTTCTAGGAATACAGCTTAATGTTATGTATAGGTTCACAAAAATAAAAGATATCATCCCTCATCCTTTTATATTTCTTTTTACTTGTATCAAGTGAATGTATCCATGACATCTTTATGGAAACATGCCCTCTTAGATGATCCTCTTACCACTCAGTGATAAAGGATCAGGGAGGCCAAGAGAAGGATGGATTTTGTGTAGTTTCCACACCAGCTCTCTCTGAGCCCTTACAGCAGTGGATGTCAACCTGTGGGTCATGATCTCTTTGGGTGACTGAGTGATCCTTTCACAGGGGTCACCTAAGACCATTGGAAAATACAGATATTTACATTATGATTCACAACACTGGCAAAATTACAGTTATAAGGTAGCAATGAAAATAATATTATGATTGGAGTTCTCCACAAAATGAAGGGTCACGTCATTAGGAAGACTCTGAACCACTCACTGCCTTAGAACCTCATTTTCTGGCTGTAATGAAAAGAAAGTAAGGCAATGTTGAAGAAGAACTGCAGACTCACAAATACAAACTAGGAAAGCCCCCTTTCCATCATTTGGTGGGTTTTCTCTTTGGAGGTCCCCAGGTCAGAATATCTCCACAGTCTCTGACAATGCAGTGACCTGGGGATTTGTTTTCTCACAGGATTATCCCAAAAGACTGAGAAATTTCTATCCATAACTTAATGATTTCTTGTGGTTTCTTCTGGATCAAGTATCCTTCTGGGAGCCTTGGTTGCCTTACTATTCGAAATTTTATTGATTTTCAGCATGGTTGATAAAACAGAGATGAAAGGCCCAAGTTCTCTTTTTATGATAGATATGACCAATTAGCTATAAATGTCAAGTATCCACAAGTTAATTAATTCCAGTTCATTTAACTACTGTAATTAGATTTTTTTTTTACTCCCAAACAAAGCAGTAGTTTGCTTCCGCAGGTCACAGACTAATACCACAGTGACCAAGGCTGAAAAGCCAGAACATTTCATGAAAAATACCTGATGGCAGATGCCTATGGGGAAAACAGACCCCACAAAATGAAAAATAATTGGCAAGCTGGTTAATAGAGTTTGTTTGAAATGTATACATAATATGTCTTTGATTAATAGCCCCGACAAACACTTGAAATTAAGTCTGCAAAATTTGTAAAGGGTTTTCATTATTATGAGAAGATTAAAAAAACTCTGATTGGAGTTTGGGTCAGATAAGTCAACATGAAACCAGAATTCCAATTAGTAAAAGACATCGCTTTTGTTTAAGAAAAACAACTTAAAGAGGCATACTCCATTATATAAATCAGTTCTTCTAGGCAGATCTGTAGTACGGATTGATTTGGTCTAAAAGGGACTCAAGTATCTAAAGTATAAAACTTTAGATAGTTCGAAGGGGCTGGGAGTGTATAGCCTGAAGTTTCTGGCCTGGCCTAGCCCTGAAGTCTGGACCTGCCTGCAGCTGCTTAGCTCAGTAATCACACACAAAGGCTTATATTAATTACAAACTGTTTAACTTATGGCTCAGGTTTATTACTTGCTAGCTTTTGCATCTTAACCTGTTTCTACTAATCTATGTCTTGCCACATGGCTTGTAGCTTAACTGTACTTTCACATCTTGCTCTCTTGGCAGCAGCTCCCAGCATCTCTCTGACTCCACCCTCCTTCCCCCTTATCTATGCTTGGATTTCTTGCCTGCCTTGTTTTGGCCTATTATCCAATGGTAATTCACAATGTACAGAAAGATGTCCCACATCAGGAGTGTTTTATGGGAGAAGAGTTTTTGACAGAAGGAAAGGTTGCATGGATGGTGTCATGAAGACGCTGTAAAAATGGGGAATATCCCCAAAAGAAACAGGTCAGTGTCAAAAACTTTAAAAACAGAGAAAGCTGGTATTAAATTTGAAATTATTTTATGTGTTTCTTTCTGCCACCAATTCCTTCCCCTCACTGCCCCTGCCAAGAGTTCAGTTAAACTCTTCCAAATGCAACAGGATTGTGAGCATGGTATTTGGAGAATGAAAGAAGAAACAGGTTGCATCTAGTATGCACTGAAGTGAAGAGGAAGAAAAAGAGCACTGTGGGAGTCAGGAGAAGTAACACTGGGGAAAGAAAATCAGAGGGACCATGGGGGAACCAATATCTCTCACCACTGCTCAGGTGGTATTGCTCAGGGTACAGGGAGTCACTGTTAGCTCAGAGAATGGGACACAGGATTTTTATACCTGTTTTAATGACTTATTCCATTTATTGAACAATTTTCAGGATAATGGGTTTGCTAACTCACACCATCCAATGGATTCCAACATCACTATGAACTCATGCATTATTTAACTATCTCAAAACTATTGTGAGTTTATGTATTTAACATAGTTATTTCATTTCCATTCCTTATGGCTATTATGTTTATTGATAGTGTTCACATGGTCCCATCTCTGAACCAAGAGAAAGTCTTCAAACTGCAGAGCCCACTGGATGACAGGGGAAAAAAAGAATAACTCTGGAAAGCTAGGAGATAAAGCAAGTTAAGCAGATACTTAGGATTTCTTATTTTGGGGGAAGCAGCAGATTGATCTTACAGAACTCAGCTAGTATCCTTTTGTAAAATCTTTTTTACTTAGCCCAAACCCTCAAGCCATGGATTAGTACTGCCCATATACAGGGAAGGTCTTTCCCTGTAGGTAATTCTTTCTAGAAAAATGCTTGCAGATGCACTCAGCCATGTGTTTCAGGAATGTGCTAAACTATCTTGCTAACCAAAGTGGTAGCCAAAATTAACAACCACAGTTTAAGGTTGATATTAATCACTAGTAATGAATAGAAGAATTATATAAATGCAATGAGACAAGATTTATGTCACTGTGGCTCCTCCCTTGAAAAAGTCAAGACAATTTGATATTTTTAAACAATGTAACTGAAGCATTGGAAACTAAAGCCACATATAAGTAAGCCTACAGTACTAGCTTTAGTTTTAGTTAATTATGTTACAATATGGGCGTAATAATATTGGTTTGTACTGGTTTTTTTTCTGAAAATGATACAGACAATTTTTCAAAGCAGTTTATGTAGAGGCAATTCTAGAAAGCACTGCCTTGGGAATTTAAAGTTAGACAGGGAAGAAGTCTAGCCAAGGTAAAGAGGCAGCAGGTGCTGGCTGTAAAGAAGGGATTGTTGCTGGATCCTAATGCTGGGGGTAAGAAGATGCAGTGTCAACAGCACAGACACCAACAGTCAGGTGAAAGCAAACAGCAGACTCCTTTATGGAACAATGGAGAGAGCCTTAGATGTCCTACTCCCAGAACCCGGGCTGCATCCTGATCCACTGACATTACATGGCTGCCTGTCATTGGCTGGGCAAGATCAGGAGCTGGGCATTACCTTTTGCTAGGCCCTCAGACAGATTCCAGGTTGGCTCAGAAGGAAGTATGTTATGTTCATGACTTGGCAACTGGTTTGACCTTATGGGCCTATCTTATTACAAACCACAACTCCATAGAGAATGGGTATCTATCAATGGTAAGTTGGTCAGGAGCAGATCAGCTGATGTTTCCAAGCTTGGGTTTCTTTAGAATGAAAAGAAGGCATAGCACAAGCTACTTGTCAGGGCTCCAAAGAAGGTGCAAGGGTTGATGTGAAAAGAAGATGCCTAACCTCCAGAACTTCAGTTAAGCAATTGATATCTCTCTGTGTGTGCCTGCCTCTGTCTGTCTCCTCTATCCCCACCCTACTTATGTGTGTTACATTTTTATTCATGAAGACATGCTATAACAGAAGAAATTTGCGGGAGGGGGAAGGGGCCTTGAATAAGGATATACAGGGATTGAAAAAACAATTCAGAGGGAAAGCTGAACACAAAGTAATTTTATGTGTAGCAAATTATTTGCATTATCACCCTTGATAAGTCATGCTTATGATTTTTATTTTCTTTATAGTTATTGTTAACTTATCAGCATTTTAAATTCAATTTACTGTTTTTCTTGATAAATACAAAGTAAATAAGGAAAAAAAAACAGAAGAAATTCATTGCCAAGCTTTCTGATTACAGGGCTAGCTGATGGGAAGGGTTAGGTATGAGTAGTGGGCAAACTTGGTAGGCTTGGACCAATAATGTTGACCAACAGTGATGAAAGCATTAAGTATAGTACTATTTAGACATTTGATGAAATATTTTTACATATAAATATTAGATTCCTAAACCCCCTCAAAAAACCTCCCTCAAATTACTGTGTTTTAGAAGCAATGTTGTGACTGGTATTTTAAAATAGAATACTGACTTTTGGAATACACAGTAGAATGTAAACAGTTTCCTTCCTCCTATCTTCTTGCATTCTTCAAAAACTAAATACATTCATTTATTAGCTCAGTATGTTCCATATTTCCCTTTGGGAGAAGAGAACAGCTCATTCATGTATGTAATGGCTTTCCTTCATGTTTCCTTCATGTTATAGGTGGAAGGACCAAGACTGGAAGCACATTCAATTAAACAATGTCTGAATCCCTTCTGGGTAAATCCTGGTTCCAGTTTCAGCAACTCTGGTCTTAAGGCATTATGATTAAGGTCCTCCTAAAAGAAAGCATTGTGCTTTGTTTTTTTAAACTGGATTTTGCTAAATAAGTTACATATGGCTTTGGATCTTCTCCTGTTGATGAAACAGTCAGAACATCTTGAATGAATTTGTGGGTAGAGTTTTAGTTTGTTTTATATTTCAATACCTGGATAACAGACAATGGATAATTTTCAAAGGAATGGTTTGCTAGAGTTTGAGGATTCTAGGTTAAGTGTCTTCATCTTTTGAAACCTTCTTTTATTATAGGTGCTCTCTTCAGAGTTCTGAGGAGCCTCAGGACATCACATGAGGAAACAGAGCAAGCTAACTAAAGAGAGTTCATCTCTATGACCAAGCGACCTGCTACTATATTAGCCAATGGACCAATTCACTCACAAGAACAGATTTCTTGTGGCCCAGTCACCTCCAACTTCTCAAAGACCATGATTATATGTCCATCAATTTCCAACAATTGTATATGGGGAACACATTCAAGGCATAGTGGGATCTACAACATCTTTTTGTTCTGTTTTAGTTGTATTGCATATGCATGTGGGACTACATATATGTGTATCTTTGGAGAATGAACAGAGCAGTAAAATGAGGAAATAATGAGAAGTATACACTCACTTGGTCTTTTTGTGTGTGTGTGTGTGTGTGTTTACTTTAGAGTTAATAGCCTACCCTACTCTGCCAAAAACAAACAAGCAAACAAACAACTCAAATAGCCCTATTTTTATTGTTTATGTCAAGAAAGGCTGATTTTTTTTTTTTTTTTTTTTTTGCTTCTTCTATATGTGTATCAGTGTCATCTGGGAACCAAAATTTGTAGTTTTCCCAAAGGACCTCAGCTGATCAATGGCCATTACTTTGTATATTTCCATTAACTATAGAAAAATGAAGAGAGTCTTGGATGGCTTCCCATCAATGATGAAGTGTTCAGCCTTGAAGTGAAATAAACCATTTGTGCTCTTAGCTCCTGGACTTATATTGGTCCCATGTTTTCCACCAACCAGAAAAATACTAGGGAATGTAATGTTAGTACATGGACAGAAGAAAAAGAACCAGAATATAAAATGAGTTACAGTAATAATAACCACAGCCTAGGTTAAGACTGTATGTCTTAGAATTTTTATTATGCATCTTATTTTCTATAGAAATGATCTCACACTAAAGACACACTATACAAGAAAGCATTGTGTGGCTATAGGAATGTTCTCTGTGTTATCCATTGTGGTAGCCATGGGCTAGTTTTTACCACTGGTGGTCACTGAGTGCTTGAAATATGGCTAGGAGATCCAAAGATCCTTAAAGAAAATGTAATTTAACTTAATTTATTTAAGCATAAATAGTAACCAGAGACTAACATTATTAGCCAACAGTTTACAGAAGTTACACTGGATTTATATTTGTTCAACAGTATTAGTGATGTCATATATCACATTACATTTGTGTGAATACTACCAATCTTATATATTTTTCCCAACAACTCTATGAAGTAGGCAAGAAGTTAATATTGTAATATCTATCTTAGAGATATAAAATACAGTGTTACAGATTAAGTGGTTAGAGATATAGGAAATCAAGTTCCAGGCAGAGGTATGACATCATAAATCTTGTTCAGCACTATGATTATCTCTCAAAGTTTGAACCAATTCCTGAAAATTCCACAAACATGGAAGCAAACATATCTTCTTCTTTGGAAGTACTTTTTTAAAAAGGCCCTCTATAGCACCTGTTTTTCATGTTATGTCAGCTTGTCACCGAGTAAGTTTGTGTTGTCAATTACATTGTTTCATGATTCTGTCAGTTTAATGCGTAGATTTCTTTTCTTGTCCAATTAAATCATGAGCTTCTTAAGTTATACACATTGTGTGCCTGAGTAATTTCTTCAGTGGCCAGTAGAAATGTTTCTTTAAGTGAGGATGTCCAGTATCCTAATCAGGACAGTCCCAAACAAACTGACATAATTGGTACCTAGGTGCCCAGCACATGGCTGTTTTCATGGGTTGAACTGACTTGGACATCAAAGTAGCAAAGATACACATCACTCACAATTCTTACTATAGGAACCTGAGATTCGCAGGCACTCAAAAAATGACTCAATTTTATGCTAAAAATAAAGAACAATAAATAGTATATATGTTTTCTTATGCTCAAATAAAGTGAGTGGATTTTTAAGAAACTGCCTGATGCCAGCACATCTTTGTATATCACCACATCCAGTTTAAATGTTATTTCAAAGTCAAAAGTCAGTAAAAATTATGTGTAGCTGATTTGGTATGCAGCAGGCACTGTTAATCTGGCACGCACATATACACATAGACATCTCCGGCCCTTCCTCACAGAGCTAAATGATGTGCCATTCTGAAAAGCACTCATGGACTTTAGGAGCTATTCTAAAATCCAAATATTTATTTTCAGACTTTCTGATGGGCTCCCTCATTCCCTGAAATAATCAGGACATCTATTCTTTCTGGGGAAGGCAGCTAAGCTCTCAAACGTACTTTCTAGTTTCTACTCTTACAAGCAGCGTGGGAGCTTTTGATTTTCATCTGTGGATTTGAGCAGGGGAGGGACTTTATTGTGTTTTGAGCCTTTGAATGCTTCAGTCACTATGGCATATTGATTTTCTCAACTTCTTCAAATGAGAAAGTGCTTTTTGAATAGTAATAGGTTAGCCCTCTACACACCTCTGGAATAACAATCTGTCTGCATCTATATGGAGGTGCAATGTCTTGAGTGTTTCTCATATAGCTTGCAGCTTCATGGTATTTCACATCATCATCACTTGTTGAACTTCAGGATGCCCTCAAATTTACAACAGGTTACCCAGAGCTTTTTGTTTGTTTGTTTGGTTTTTTTTTTTTTTTGAAAAGCTAGGGGTTAACCTAACTTATGAAAATCAAATACCATAAATTTATAAGGAGGATGTGGAAGGAAGTCATGCCAAGTAGAGAAGGATAATTCACATGACTCCCCTTGTCATTATCTCATATTCTGGGAGTTAGGTCTCAGCACTATATATTTACTGATGAATAATTTTAGACATTTTTCATTTATTCCTGAATAACATTCAATTAGCAAAGTCCCTTAAAACTTGAGCCCTAGTGTAAAGTTATTCCTACAGTCATGTTTTGAAAACGGCCACAATTACAATGCATCACTCATGCGTAAAGATAAATAGCTGTAACAAAGAAAGAAACAGCTTGTCTGTATTCGCCACCATGAACCTAGTGAAGGCAAAATTTGACTTCTGGATTTTCTTAACCAATACCTAGTGTCTCTGAACATAAACATGGAGATGGGAAAGATGATGAGAAGATGGTTGGGGCATCTTTAGCCCAGCGCATGCTGAAGGTACAACCAGAGTAAAAATTTCACATAAAATAAATGCAAGAAATGCAGACTTGAATTGAGTAATGAAGTGCAGGCCCACTGACCGTCCTCAGTTTTACATTTACACAGTTGGAATCACAGCATAAGCTGTTCAATCTAGTTGATTTCCACAACACACATCACTGTTGCTGGGATGAGGCCTAGCAAGCTTTAATTTTTGAGGTGGTTTTGAATGTGCAGGTTAGTTTGAGAATCAATCTTTATAAAATGACTTCATCCTTGAGAAAGCCAGACTCTGCTGCATGGAGGGGACAATGCCAGAGGGCTGTAGAAGTAGCTGCTATGAAGCATGGAATTTGCTTCCAGTCATAATACTTTATTACTAATCTTTACTGCCATGTCATGGCATTTATAATCATGTTTTGTCTAATTGGTGGGCCTTTCTAAATGAGTTGTTTTTCAAATACTCCTCTATGGAGATTCCTACTCTCATTGTCCTTAGCTTACCTTCTCCACGTTCCATGAATATGCTCTTAACACACTTACTAATGTTGTCGCAGGCGTGGGATGTGAAGATAGTATATTCCAGGCTGTAGACTTAGGACCACATCCCTGTCACTCTTGGAACAAGAGTGCTCTTTCACATCCTCTCTGATCAAACACTTGGATGTGTCTGCATGTGGTCGGTTCAGTAACCAAACTCCTTGCCTTTCCTGTTTCAGTTCATTCACTGCTGCTAGATAATCTGTAAAGGAAAAAAATGTTCTTAAAATTTTGGGAGCCGAAATCATCAATATGAAGGTCCTGGCATTTGCTGAAGGCTTGTGTATACTATATTATGGCAGTAGACAGATGAACAGGCAAATGTGAGAAAAAAGAGAGAATAGGAACAAAAATAATCCTATCAGGAGCTCTTGCAATGAATAACTCACTCTTGTGAGAGCGGCATTAATTCTTTCAACAAGCTGGAACCCTGTGGCTTAATTGTCACTTCAAGGTCATACATCTTAAAACTATCATGACAGCAAATGAGTTCCAACATGAATTTTGGAGGAGATATTAAAACCATAGCACTCTCCTTTCATCTCAGTCTCAGTTTCCTTTCCTCTTTCTCTTGCAGCAGGGGGCTGGAGCATTGAGCAAGATGTAGAAGGAAGTCTTACATAGTGCTTAATTTGAAGGGGTTCCAGCTAAGACAGCATTAGATCCCAACACATGCTGGCATTTTAACCCCCACAGTTCATGGTCTTTTTACTCTTTCCCTGTCTTTACTGCCTTCTTGGAAAGAGAATTATTTGATTCTGACTTTTTTTTTTTGACACTGACATAATTTCATATTGAGTAAGTTATACTTGCCCCTGAAGCCTCAGCTTCTACATCAATAGAATGAAGTATTTGAATTACTAGCCATTCTTTATTTTTAAATTGTTGTTTATTATTTTGGGGGGGTCCTTGTTTGTGCCATGGGCCATGAATAGAAGTCAAAAGACAGCTTTATGGAGTTGGTTCTCTCTTTCCATGTTTACATGGTTGCCAGAATTGCCCGGCAGACACTTTGTCCACTGGCTCAATATATGTGCTTCTTTGCTCATGTATTAAATAGATTCCTGTTTAATAACCATTATAATGTCTAAGTGGTCATGAGGACAAATGGTCTCTTGAGACCCCTGTGAGAAAGCAGCCCTGAAAACAGAAAGGTTTTAATGACTCCAATGGAAATAAATAATGCTTGTAGACTGTAAATGACATTAAGATAAGCATACTGCAGGAGAATAGTGTAAATATAATGAAAAACAAGGACTTGAGAACTACAAAGGAATGATGAAACAATTTCAATGACTCACACAGGTGACAATTGGATTTGTTTAATGACTAGTTATGTCTTGACAGGTCATCCTCTGTGGTTGATAATCACCCAGATGCTCATGCACATACTAAGAAGGCAGCTTTCTGAATGTCAAGGAGAGAAGCTGCAGGGAACACAACAGTCCCTTCAGTACCCTGACTGTGAACTTGTATTCCTCAAAATTACAAGAAATAACTTCTTCTCTAAGTTACCCAGTCTGTTACTTTATTGCAGCACATGCCTAATGAATGTGCACAATGGTCCTACCCTCCAGTTTCCAAATAATCAACTCAAGACTTAATGTTAATTACAAATATTCAGCCAATAGCTCAGGCTTATTACTAGCTAACTCTTCCATTTACATTAACCCATATTTCTTATCTATGCTTCGCCTTATGGCATGTTCATCTTGCTTCTCCCTGTACCTCTGGCAACTCAAAACTCTCCCCTTTTTCTTCCCATCTTTCTCAGTTTGGGTCTCCTGCCTAACTTTATTCTCTTCATCTATTGGCCAGTCAGCTGCTTTATTAAACCAATCTCAGTGATATGTATCCACATAGTGTAAAAGAATATTCCATAATGGTGTCACATGTTCTTTCATCCCTTTCCTTTTATAGCATTTACTAATTCAGTTATTTATTTGTGTATGTTGGGTAGAGCAACTTGGGAGAATTGGTTTATTACTAGCTAACTCTTTTTACTATGTGGTTTATAAGGATTGAATTCAGGGCTTCAAAGGACTAAACCCATGCCATCAGGCTTGGCAGCAGGTGCCTTTCCCTGCTGAACCATCATCTCTCTGCCCTTACATGCTATTTCTTCAGAGTGTCACAGCCAGGTGTATGCAGGAACCAGCTTCTACTGAATTAGGAGAGTCAATACTTAGTTTGTGAAATGTGTGAGCTGGTTTGTAAAACAATTGTTTTAAAAATTAGGCTATACCTGTGTAAAATAAATTATCTTAAAAACAAAGGTAATACTTGAAACTTACTGGTTCCTAATTATTTTAATGTTGCCTGTGTTCTTCAGATTGTGGATGTTTGCTGCATTATATGATGGAAACGTGTCATAGTGATGTACAACTGTGACTTTTTCTAGCTCCTGGTCTTGTAAAGTCAAGCGGATAGTTTGGAACAATTCATAGGATGAGTGCTTAAACCATGGAAATGGACAAAAGTACAATAAGGTTTTGTTGTATCATGTTTTCTTCCAAGGAGCTGCTTATTAAATATTTATCAACAAATCCTCATCACAAGGTTCCCTTAAAGGATAAGTGTAAGTAAGTACAGAGTCCCAAACCGGAAAAGTCTCACCATCCGAACTGGAGGCTCCTATAACTGGGTCTCTTACCCCCTGGGTTCCTTTCATGATACAAACATGCATGCCTTTCTATGCACATATAAAGAAAGGCTATATGTGTGTGGATACATTGCCAAAGTGTCCCAGAAGCCAGGTTGAAAAGAGGCGGTGCATTTGGTGAGGGTAAAGGTACACACATTGCCTCCTAAATTTCTCTGCCTAGTTCAGGCATTGTGTAAATTCTAATACTCAATAGAATGAGGGCCGAAGGCTATAAATTCCAGGCTCTAGGGAAAAGCCTGGGAGGAACAGTTTCTTTTTACAACCACAATTTGTAGTCTGCAGTAAAATACTTTAATTGCTACTCAGTGTAGGATTTGCCTGTGTGTTTTTCTAGCATGGTGAAGATTAACAAGGACCAGGAGGCTGAATCCAGGCACCTTTGGGTTTGAGCAGAAACCAGATCATTTAAAGATGGATTTACAGAAATAGGAACTGGAACTGAACACACGGCAGGAGGTCTTCAAAATAACTCTGGAGAAGTTTCTTTGATGAGCCGAGGCAAGTCAGCAGCTTCCACACAGTGCATCTGTCCTCGTAAATCAACTAGACACAGCACTGCAAGACATCTTCCACCATGCAGCTTAAAAAAAAGATTTGATGCAATAGCATACAGGATCTACAGCAACATTTTGCTCAGGTACCTTAAGAGACAATTTGACTTTTGTTGTTAATAATTGGAGATATAGAAGTTTGTGAAAGGCTAAATCTTATTAGGCTGTAAAATAACAAATCTTGAGGAAGCCATTTTTTCCTAGAAACTTTTGACAACTAAAATATATTTTCCAGCCTCTGAATGCAAGTGCATTAGAAGCTAATATGCACTTACATTGCTTAGGCAATCCCAACATCTGTGTCCCATCCCAGAACATATGATTTTGGATTTTAAATAAACTTTCACCAAGGAGCAATTTGGAAACCCCTATTTTAGAATTTCCTATTCAAAATGCTTGAATCTAGGGGCCAGTAACTTCAGCATCACATAAGGACTTAGTAAAAATGTAGAACTCCCATCAGCAATGCAATCATCAGTATTTAAAAAGGTAATTCAATGGTGTGGAGTTGAGGGTACCTGGAACCGCAGGAGACCATGCAACCTGCCATCCTTGTATAAGACAGCACACCCTCTCTCTTACTCTAGGCTTGAGGTTTTTTGTTTTTGTTTTTTTTCTTAGGATGTTTTTATTCATTTACACAACAACCACATATCCCCCCCCATCCCACCCATACTCCCTCCTCCAAAGGGTAAAGGGTGGAGAGTCAGAAAAGCCTGATACATATCTTTAAGGTAGGACCAAGTCCCTCCCCCTGCATCAAGTCTGAGCAACATGTCCCTCCATAAGTAATGGTTTCTAAAAAGCCAGCTCATGCCCCAGGGACAGATCCTGATCCCACTACCACAATTGTCTCTAGGTTTGAGATGTTTTATTCAGGGTCCCTCAAATCAGGCAGGGGCTGAGTTCTGTGGTTTGCCTTTTCAAATCCAACCTTCACTGGGCCTCACCATGTCACCCAAAGTCTCCTGAGGTCAGTATAGTGGCTGCAGCAGCCTCTGCCCATCCTCATTGCTGTGACTGGAGGAATAAATCCTTCATTCATTGCCTCTGCTCAACAGTGGCTCTCAGTTCTCCGTTATCACAGCTGTGCATGTCTCTATTTGTCTCCAAGTGCATCCTGCACCTGGCTCTCAGCGACCTGTCCAAGCCACTTTCCTGCTCCTCTCCCCATGTGTCTCACTGGCTCTGGTATGTCTTTCGCCTGCGTCACGAGAGCTACTCCAAACCTCTGCCTCTTAGCTCTTCAAAGTAAATGTTGTTTCTGTCTTCCCTCTGCCTTTCCAAACCTTATTCATATTTCAAGACTACTTCCTTTTACCCTGAACACCTGCAGCAATGACAACCTGAGACCCTTGATCATCAGTCGCACATCTCTTATGGTTACCAAGTCTCATCTACACAGGACCAAACTGAGTGAATCTCTACGGCAGGAATGAGCATGGTCTGAAGATGAACCATCTGTTCAGAGTAGGTCTGGGCTCACCCTTGCTCACCAGAAAGGAGAGTCTGCTGCCTTACCACAGCAATGATCATATTTACCTTGAGGCATATAAGTCAAAGATGGTGTTTTTGCCCCTTTTAGGAACCATTGGGGTTTTGGCAACAGTCTTGCTCATCACTACCATCCCATCCAGCAAGTGAGCATTATGCTGGATGGCAGAGGTGATGTAAGTGGGTGAGCAGCTGCAGGTCAGAATGCACTAATAGTTACAATAGCTGCTCTCAGTGAATGCTTATTTATATTTATATTTCTTTATTTTTAAAACACTATTACTTTAAAATAAAAAAAGGTGTAAAAAATCAAAACAAATCATGAATTAGCATAAGACAATGGCTTTTGCAAACCCTAGCTAGAGTCGGGCCTAATTAGCTGCTCTAGATTATTCTTTATGTTCCTTATCTGGGCCCACTTTTATCCCTGTAGGCATAATTTTTTGTCCTGCTAGCCATCTGCCAAACAACCACACAGAGACTTATTAGTAATTATAAATGCTCAACCAATATCTTACACTTGTTATTAACTATCTTTTACATCTTAAATAAACCCATATTTCTTATCTACATTTTACCACATGGCTCAATACCTTTCCCTCTGAGTCTGCTGGCACTCTTCCCCTGTCAGAAAGTCCTGCCTAACCTTTTCCTGCCCTGCTATTATTGGCCATTAAGTTCTTTATTAAACCAAGGAGAGCAACACATCCTTACAGTGTACACAAAGACTATTCCATAACATATCCCAAGCAAAACTATTATTTTGACTTTGGGGAAAATGGGGTCTTTTCTGCTACATTACTCAGGCTCTCTTCAAATGTCTTGGCTCCCATAATCTTCTTGCCTCAGATTCCACAATAGCTGGGACTGTAGACACAGGTCACTGTGCTGGCTTATTTTGGGCTTTATAATAGTCATAAAATGTGTATAACACTGACTGCAGATTGTAAAGTGTAGTGGAATTAAATACATTCACACTCTGTACAACCATCATACCTGTTCACCTCCAGAACTGCATTGTTCCCAGCTCAATGTCCTCCCAACAGCTTCTATCAGCCATCATTCCTCTCAAGGTATAGATTATAAATAGAATCACACACTATTTCTTGTTTTGTGACTGTCTTATTCATTTAAAGTAAAGGCTTTAAGGTTAATCCATGTTGTAACATATGCCAAAATTTCCTTTACAAGGCTGAATAATAGTCCATTAAAAACATATTTTCACACTTTGCTTGTCCATTTATCTGCCCATGAACACAGATGCTTTAGTATTGTAACTGTTGGAGAAAATGTGAGTGTAAAAACGTCTAATCTAATTTTCATAGTAAACATTTTAGAGTTTTTTTTACCCAACTGTGCATCTCCAAGCACTTTAAAAAAAATTATAACATTCCGCAGTATGGTAGTTTCTCAGAAAATTGAGAATCAATCTCCCCAAGGACCCAGCAATACCACTTCTGGGTGTATACCCTAAAGATGCACAGTCACACTCCAAAGACATTAGCTCAACTATGTTCATAGCAGAGTTATTTGTAATATCAAGAACCTGGAAACAACCTAGATGCCCCTCACCTGAAGAATGGATTAACAAACCATGGTACATCTACACAATGGAGTACTACTCAGCAGTAAGAAAAAATGATATCCTAAAATTTGCAGGCAAATGGATGGATTTGGAGAACGTTCTCCTTACAAACCCAGAAAGAAAAGCAGGGGATGTACTCACTCATTAGTGGACTCTAAACAAACAAACAAACAAGAAAAAAGCAAAGCATGCCCAAGCTGCAAACCACAACCACTGAACAGCTTGGGATTAGAAACACCTTGGACTGACTCCTTGAATCCTACTCCCCCTAGAGGAACACCTGACTCAGTCTTGAAGTTGCGGAGGAGAAAACTGGATCTGCCAGAAGTGGAGGCTGAACTAAGCAATATTGGGACAGTGGGACCTTGGGACTGCCTGCCGCCTGCCTTGTGGAATAAGTAAAGTTGCTGAGAGTTCATGTGTGCAGCAGTTTGGTTGTGTCTGGAAAATACTGTTTTCTTGCAGGCAAACAACCACTCTTTCTGGCTCCCCAAATCTCCCCAACCCCTTTTCCTTGTGATCCCTGCAACTTGAGAGGAGAGGATGTGATACAGGAGTCCCCTTCAGAGATGAGCACTCCGAAGTCTCTTATAGTCTGCACTTTAACTAGTAGTTGTAGGTCTCGGCAAAAAGAAGCTTCTCTGATGAGGGTTGAGAGATGCATTAATTTATAGATAATAAAGATTAAAAACTTATGAGGAAGCTTCACATGTGCATTTAATGGAATTACAGTAGTAGGCTCTCCTCGAAGGCCTCTGAGGCAGCCACTTGGGAATTTTTGGTCCATTTTATGATACTGTCTTATGGAGTGAGATTTCAATTCCAAAAGATTGCATACCTCTTAAAGTTCATTACATTTTGGGGGATTCCTTCTTATTTGTGTATTTGGTTTTTTTCTGTTTTTATTTCTGTCTCTGTTTCTGTTTTGTTTCTGTATTTGCTAGAATTTCCTCAGAAATTAGCTAAAACATTTGGAGGTAAATCTGGATGACAAAGAGGGTTGGCATTTGTTTGAACACCAGATAAACTGGCTTTAGGGGAGTGTTGGTTGGTTGTTACCTGAAATCAGTCATCTGTCCATGCCAATACATAATTATAGAGTGTTTACTTAGTTCTAGAAATCCTTCTAGGCTCTGAAAGTCTCACATGTGACAAGACAAACAGGATTCATGCTGCTTTGGATCTACTGTGTAGTGAAGATCCATGATGAAATTTCAAACATGCTTGCTCGTGCGCGCGCGCGCGTGCACACACACAGACACACACACACACACACACAGAGAGAGAGAGAGAGAGAGAGAGAGAGAGAGAGAGAGAGAGAGAGAGAGAGAGAACAGGATAAATTCAGGAATAATAAGAAAGGAAGTTTTGACAAAGTAGGGTAGCAGAGCGGTTACTTTAGGGATATAGCTACAGGAAGCATCTTGAAGGAAATGACACTGGAGTTAAGACCCAGTGACAGAAAGTACCATTATGGATCAAGCCAAAAAAAGAAAAATCAGAGATAGACATTGGCAGATGTAAGGGTCCTGTGCTGAGGGAAAAGACCTGCTCAATGAACATGTTAGCATGGAGGGGACAGGCTGAAGGAATTAGATAACATCAACAAGGGTGACATGTTTGCCTTACCATGTTCATTTAAGTAATAAAGAATGGACAGTTGACTTGACCATCAAAATTCAGGACTCTTCAAAGGCTGTATTTCCAAAGAGAACTGATTATATTTCACAAGTAAGGTATTTTTCCCCATTTTTATTGCTCTACATAATAGAAGATTTCAAGTATACTCTGTTCATTTCTTCATTCAGAAAAATTAATACTATTCTGTCATGAAGTTATGGAGAAAAAAGAAACAGTGAGTTGAAGGTGTGACATCACACTGGCTTGGGTGACTTGTATTCTACAGTGGATGTGCAAACAGCTCAAACACACTGTCCACAGTTCTCTTGAGGGTTTGCTCCATGTTTAATCCGAGGTGACTTGCCATTTTACAACTCGAACTCTAGAAGCAGCGTATTTGACAGAATTCACATCTTACTCAGGTCCTCCAGAAGAACAGTCAGTGCTCTTAGCCACTGAGCCACCTCTCCATCCCCCTGGCCGTAGCTCTTAAGTGTTACAAGCATGGAAAACCAACAGATAACCCCAGCTTATGAACCTTTCAAAATGTCAAAGACATAGAACCAGAGAGGGGGAGGAACACCAGATCAAAGGAGGGAAATGAGAACTGTCACCTATGTGCACAATTTGATCTGGTGCTATAGTTTGGGTCTTAAATGTTTTCTGGATGTTCATGTGTTCAATGCTTAGTCAAAAGCACTCTTGGGAGGATGTGGAGCCTTTAAGAGGTTAGACCCAGTGGTAGGTCTTTTAAGTCTTTGGGGTTGTGTCCTAAAAAGATTATGGGATACTAGGCCCACCTTCTTTGTCTTTTGCTCCTTGGCCATGATGAGGTAAAGGATTTTGCCCTTCTGTGTATTCCTGCCATCTCATATCTCACAGCAATAGAACTCAGGACACAAAACTGCAAAAACAGTTGACCAAAAGGAACCATTTTTTCCTAGAAGTTGATTGTCTTTGGTATTTTTCCTGTATTGGAGGGCCAACTACATCCTCTGGGACAGTGGGAGGCACCATTTTCTGGCTGGAAGAAAGTTTCCACTGTTCCTTTTGCTCATCTCTAGCATATTGTCCTGCCTCCCCTACTCAGATATCAAGTTCAGTTCTGATGAACTGACTAAGAAAGTCTAAGTAAGTTCCTGCTAGCCTTCAGAGAGACAGAAAGGTAGGAAGATCATCTTATTGGCAGTGCCCACCACATGTTGCTATGCCTAGGTCCTTCCCAATCCCACTGTTGCTCTAGCACCTGTGAAACCATTTCACATTTATAGCAGTTCATGTCTCCACAGATGTGATGGTGAAACTCGATATCAACTTGATTGAATCTGGAAACAGCTAAGAGATGTGCCTCTTAGCTAAGGTAGGCCTGTGAGGACATCTCAAACAAGGCTTAAATAAGGGAAGAAGTCTTTCCCCGATTTGGGCAGCACCTTTCTGACGTGGCCCAGACAGAAAGCAGCCTGAAGAAAAATCAGAGTTGCTTGCTCGGCTTCATTTCTTGCTGGCACATGAGTCTATTCTTCTGTAATTGCTGCTGCTGCTGGGCTGCCATCTCTTGCTGACACTGGAAACTATCTTCATTGGTGATCAAATGTTCTTACCCTTTCTAGCCTGCAGAGGACAGTTACTACACTATTCAGTCCCTATCCTTTAAGCCAACCTCAGAAATCCCATATATGTATGGACACAGGGAGATACATAAATCATATATACATACAAATGTGTGCATGTGTATGCACATGTATGTCTCTGTGTGTGTGTGTACCTTCTAGTGGCTCTGTTTCCTTAGATAATCTAGTCAAAATAGGTTTTCACTTCTCTAGCATAATTCCATTTTCCTTTGGTTTATTGCCTTTTTTTCTGCCTCTTTGTGCTATCAGAGGCAAATAGTTTGAAACAGAGTTCTATTTGGCCCACGGATCTAAAAGCTAGGAACTCCAAAACTGTGGAGCATCTAGTTAAGACATTTCTTCTAGCATTATAGCATAGTGGAAGAGCTAGTGAGCACTCAAGAGAAAGAGAGAAACAGACTTTTGCTTACACTTCCTGTCAGGAACATCATTCCCTGAGGATGAGCTTACTTTTCTGAAAGTAATAATGGTTATTCATGAAGGCAGAGCCCTCCCTGATGTAGGCACCTCCCTTTTCTTAGTGGGAGGAATTGAAACCAGGGCCTTTTCCAATGCTCAGCAAATGCTCTAGCCCTGAGCTCTCTTGCCATCTTTTGATCAGCTTTCACAAATCCTACCTCCTAATACAACCATGACAATTTAGCTTAAATGTGGGCTTTAGAGGGGAAATTCAAAACACTGCATTTACTCAAATCATCCTTATTTTTTTTAACTTTCATATTTTTTAAAAATTACAATCATATGTCACTTAGAAATATACTTCTGAGAAACATATCATTATGTGATTTTATCAGTATGAAATCACAGAATGTACTGAGATAAATTTAGAGAGCCCAACTTATTATACACTGAGATCACAGGTAGGTAGGTACATGGTATAACCTATGGCTCCTGGGCCAGAATGAATATAACAACTCAAGGACAGTCTAAGCACAAAGAACAATAATGCAATTGAAAGGTGGGTGAAATAGAGGTGGGGAGGCTATTGTATGTATAACAAGGCACACTATTTAAACTTTTTTTAGTAAGTGAAATGACTATTTCTAAAACAATAACATTTATTTATAATCACTCTCAAATATTTTATGCTGGATAGATGGTATATGCTGTACTTTTTCATAATTGGCTGTGTGCAGTAAGTTTTACACCAGCATGACTACAAACACAGAAATAATAAGTTGTGCTCAGATATCACAACAGCTATAGCACCATTAGACATTTTTGGTTCTGTAATAATCTTAAAAGACTTTTATCACATGTGCAGTCGATCCCTAACCAAAAAGTATGCCTTATGTGTATTTCATGTGTGTAGGTGGGTATGTATTATATATGTATGTATGTATATATGTATGAATGTATGTATGTATGTATGTATGTGTTTCACATTTTCTAAAATTTTGCAAAGGAAAGAAAAAGCTACAGGGGAAGCGTCAGAAGATGATCACTTTGTGAATGCACTTGAAAACTCTTTGAAGTTTTGTTTCCCACAAAGTGCAGGAAATAGTGTTGCATTTATTTATATAAAAAAGTTATCTTTATATTCTGTTGGGTTATATTTCAATCCTTGAAAGCTTGTTGCATTATAGATACTGTCTTGTTATAAGAAGCCTTTGAAGGATGCCAAATGTTATCTTGGCAAAACTCCACCGTAAACAGCAACAGCCTTTTTGGGCAGACACCACTGTGAGAAGAGGTCCAGTTCTGCATTCAGATGGCTATAGTGTATGTGCCTGGGTAAGAGCAATGAGAGCTTTCATTCACTCCTTGGGGAAGACTCTCATGGAAAAGTAAGAAGCAGAAACTATCATTCTGCCTTTTCTTTCAAAAATAGCAAGTTCAGCACTGAAGCTGTGTTCTGCGCTATACTGAGAATTTATGTTTCAAAAAAGGAACTATGAAAAGGCATAAAAGATCCAAAGCCTGGTGGTAAGATGAAGACTGCCTAAACTATAGGCTGAATTGAAGGATGTCTGAGTTCCTTGGATATGTGTCTTTCATCATCCACTGGATTATCCTGGGCTCATCATTTTTTAACTGGGTTCTTGATGACAATGAGAAATGAAAGTCTACACCATTATCATAGCCAAGAGCCCCCACAAGTCACTGTAGCTATTGTTTTATAAATCAGAGTCAGTCATAAAATGAAGAATATATTTAAGAAGCTGGGGAAAGAAAGATGATGGAATTAATCTTTTTGTACCCTGCAAAGATGTGTCACTTTGACTGGTTTAATAAAAAACTAAATGGTCAATAGCGAGGCAGAATTTTCAGATAGAGAGGACACTGGAAAGACAAAAGCAGAGCTGCCAGGAGACACAGAGCAAGTAAGGTGGACAATACAGAGATGAGGTAATAAAGCCATGAAGCAGAAAGTAAATTAATAGGAATGGGTTAATTTAACTTATAAGAGATAGTTAGAAATAAGCCTAAGCTCCTGGCCAAACTTTAATAATTAAAAATAAGTCTTCATGTCATTATTGGAGAGCTGTTGGTCCTGACAAAAGATCCTGATGAAAAATGGCATCCAATATGGGGTCACATATTGCTATATAAGACCTGAGAAAGCTTTTTTAAAAAGATTCCTAACACACAAAAACTGAGCCAAAAGTGGCTCCTTAGTCCTGTAGTCTCTTGAGTGGGCCACAGTACAGAGGTGTGTCTCCTGGCCACCGCCTGTGGACCTAAGCTGCCAGCACACCATGAGCTAAGTTGCATGGTACTTTAAGGTTTTGTTCCTGCAGACAAAAAAGGTTACACAGGTAGGCAGTAAAACAGGTTCAAACAGAAAATCCCTCTAAAAAGGTTACAGTATGCTTAACAATGTGAGCAAGCATAAGAAAAAAGGGTATAGGCAGTCATAAAAATAGTTTAAAAATAATAAAATCTTTAAAGAGAGGAATTAAGTTAAAAAAGAAGAAAAAGAAGAAGAAGCCAAGTTGAGATGGGAAATACTCAGTGAGTCTGAATCCTGAATCCTGTATGGTTTTGTGTTGACTTTAAAGTTTTTTTGGTTTTGTTTGTTGTTTTTTTTTTTCTATTTTTAGCAAGTTTATTTCTAAACTGAAGTGGAAGTGTATAAGGTAACAGCATATTATGACTTCTAGGAATGTGTGCCACAACATGCACAAATGTTATAAAGCATTTCCAACATACACATACTAGGTTTCATGCCCAATAAATAACCCCCTAATAAGTTTTCAATTTTACATAAACATATAATATTGCACTCTTAACAATACCAGATATTTTGCATATTTTTTAAGATAGTTGTTATATAAGGTTCTGGCCTGGACTTTCTAGGCCTGGACCAAATGTTTAGTCCCTCTCTCAGCCCCACTTAGCCTCAAATAATCACACACAGGCTTGTATTATTTTTGCATATAATTTGCTAATTCTTGCTCTCAACGAAACCCATCTTGTTCAGCCTTGCAGCTAGGTACCTTTTCTCAGAGCAGAATTTCCTCTGCATCTCCTGGCAGCTTCTGTGACTCTGGCATCTGTGTCTGTTCTAAGATGTTCCTGAGTTTTCTTAGCCGTGTAGCCCCACTCACACTTCCTGTTTGCCTTTGGCCAATCAGCTTTTTATTAAACCCATAGGCAGGACAAATATTTATAACATTTCCAGCATAATCCTACTACAGATAATGATGAAACATGGTCCTTAAAAAAAAAGCTAAGACTGCATAGCATCCCTAACCTAATAGAGACTAACTCGAAGTTCTCAGTAAAAAAATGAAAGCTAGACAAATAGCTGAATTTTTTTAAAAAAACCAATCATTTCAATATGAGTAGAAGTAATGTTATCTCTGCTACCTCAGTAGTAACGAGCAAACAATTACTGCTGAGAGATATTGGAATTTAAATTTAAACTACCAAATTAAATGAAGCTATGCATTTTAAAAATGTATTAACTTCAAAATGAAAGTAAAAAATATGTTACATTGGGGAAGAGGGTATGTTTGTTTCCATAGGAAACAAAAGGCTGTGGATTCATTCAAGGTTGATAGAGATCAGGTTTTACCTTTGAGTATCTTGACTACAGACGTGGGGGAAGAAGCCAATAAAGACTACAGGACAGGTGATATGTAAGCTGATCCTCCTGTATGGGGACAGGTTAGAGGTGATATGAGACATGATAAATCTTGTTGACTACAGAGTCCTCATGACTTATTATTAAATGATATTCCTTCATATGGCATGGATGGATATTTATATTACAGCTTGGTTATACAGACCAAACACATTTACAAAGATGACATATACCTTTTACTTGCTCAAACATGGATCAAAAAATCATCTTTAACTGACTTGTGCACACTGTACATTCCATACTTGTGTTAATGCAGATATGTATGTTACCTTTAAATTTTTGTGTGTTTTCAGAGCAAGGGGACCAGACTTCAATGAAAACAGATGGACCAGGTAATCCAACCTCTTAGAGTACCTCTGTTGCAATTTCCTCTGAGTTTTGCATTCATAACAGCTTCAAGGCTGCTGGCTGAGATGGTCTAGCTTAACAGACTATTTTAGCTAGGACTTGACCATTATCCTACTTTTCTCAGGATCCTCCAAAGATGCCAGTGTCCTGAGACAACAGAAAGTAGACAACAGAAACACAATCCCCACATCCCCAAAAGGTGTGTGTGGGGGTAGTTTTTAGTCATTTGGTGGGTTATAGATGTTTGTCATTGTTTTACTATATAAGGCTTTTTGTGACAATGAGACACAGCTGTTCCTGGCATCATCACTTCAGAGAAGGAACCCTGGGGTTACTGTTTAGGTATCCAGATGTCATTTCTACAATTTTGGAAGTTGCTTTCTCTGTACTTCCTGTTTATTTAAGTAGTATTTTATCTTTCTTGGATCTTTGTTGGGGATTAAAGACTAGATAGTTATAGTTTTATAGTTTTCCTTTTACCAAATTCAGAAAAGAAACTTACATAAAAGATGTAAAGTTTATAAAGTTGAGAAGCACAAAAGCTTAAGTTGTTTATCTAAGAAAAAAGTTTTAAAGTCTAAAAACATATTATTAGAATGATAATATAAGTTATGACAAAAATGGTTTAGGTATAAAACTTTGGACTAAGATAAATTAAATATTGGAGGATTCTCTCTAAATTTTCCAAATACAAATGGGTTGAACATTATAATTCTTATCTGAAAATTGTTGTTATTGTATATAGTTTTACTGTGTAAAGTTAAAGCCTTTCCTTTTTAGACAAAAGGAGAAAATAGTGTGGAATATTCCATTACATTGTATGAAGTTACCTTACTGTGATAGGCTTTAAAAAAAAAAAAACTAAATGGCCAATGACTAGGCAGAAACTCAAGCAGGGACTTCTGACGGACAGAAAGAGAGAGACAGAGAGCTCTGGGAGGAAGAAAGGCAGAGTCACCAGTAGAGGCAGAAGCAACAAACATTCAAGAGGAAAGAACTACAAGTCATGTATCAGTTATCAGTATGTAGATGAATAGAAATTAATTAATTTAAGTTTTAGCAGCTTGTGGGAAAAGCCTAATCTATAGAATGAGCTTTCATAATTAACAATCAGTCTCCAGGTTACTTTTTGTGACCTGGCAACCAAAAGAAAAGTCTATCTACAGAAAGACTGTGACCATTCAGTAATCAGTCAAGTTGTATTTTAATCAATGTGAATGTAGTTTATCCATGCCCATTAAAAACCACAATCTAGGAAGAAACAAATGAGGAAATTATAGAGATTATATAGCAAGTTTTATTATAAAATTATATGTAGCAAAGTGATTTGCTCTATAATTATATTGAAGGGCCATGGAGGAGAGAAATGAGCTAGAACAAAGTATAAAGACATACGCAGAAAATGTATGATATTCATACCTTTGTACACTAAATTAAAATATTAACTAAAAATTTTAATTAGGTGAAAGTTTTGATTATCTACAAATGTGCTCTATCATTTTATTATTATTAGAAAGAGGTTTGATAAGTGATATATAAAAGCAAACAGCTTTATCTTGAAGAATTTACCCAAAATAGTCTTTGGATCCAACAAAAGTAACGTTATTTCTTTTCCATAGATATGGTCTCAATGTAATCTCAGCTCTGGACATTTAACTCTAAAAACTTTTATCTTCTTCCAAATTTTGTGCTTATCTCTACAGATGTTGATTAGATTTACTACAAAAATTTGAGACCTGAACAGATTCATCCAGGCACTCACTACCTGGTTGTTCCTTATTCTTTTCCTTAACTCTCACCTCATTGACCCAGGCTATCACATCAGTGATTAACAAGCATTAGTTAGTTAAATTGAATAGTACTCAACTGACTGTCCACACTGATTCAATGGGGAATATGTTTTCTTGAGGATTGTAGCAATGTGTATTGGCAGAAAATAGCAAGAAAATTCTATCACTGGCTAAAATAGCTAAGGATTTTCTGCTTCCTACAAGAGAGTAATTTCATTAATGTTAGTGGGAGGAGTGCAAGGGACTCTGTGATGGAAGCTTATCTTTCAGGGATGCTAACTTTATACCCACTAAGTCTGAAATAGAAGTTAGAGAGGCAAGAGTCTAGCTGTCACTTAGGCATCAGGTTTGCCTGGGCATCACTGACTGGGGGCATTCAAGCCACAACAGAGCAGTGGGAAGATTGTAGCTCATCCTAACAAATTAGCATTTGGAAAGTGAGCAGGCAATCAGAAAGATTATGGGAGCCAGAGGGACCAAAACACAAAGAGTCAACTTATCTGAACTCATGGGGGCTCACAGAGACTGAACCACCAACCAGAGAACTTACATGAGGTTGGCCTGGGGCACATGCATTGCTGTTATGTGCCTTGGTCCTCTTGTGGGACTCCTGGAAAAAGGAGTGGAGGCTGTCTCTGACTCTGTTGCATGCTCTTGGGACCCTTTTCTCCTGCTGGGTTGCCTTCTTCAGCCTTAATAGGAGAGGAGCTTCTTAGTCTTCCTGCAACTTGATATGTCAAGGCTGTCACATTTATATGGGAGGCCTGCACTTCTCTGAAGGGAAGAGAAAGAGAGTAGATGTGGAGGAGGTTGGGGGGAAAAGACTAGGGGAAAAGGAGGAAAGGGAAACTGTGATTGGGCTTGGAAAAATAATTGAATGATTGGTTAAGAAATAAATGGTGACTACCCCAATTGTTATCAGAGAGCCTTCATCCATAACTGATGGAAAGAGATGCAGAGACCCACAGCCAAACACTGGCTCAAGTTCAGGGAATCCTGCTGGAATGAGGGAGGGAGGATTGTAGGCAGCAGAGAGGTCAAGGACATCACAAGAAAATCCACAGAAATAATTAACCTTGGCTCATAGAAGTCAGAGAATCTGAGCCAATGACCTAGGACCTCTACATGTATGTGACAGTTTTGTATCTTGGTTTACTTGTGGGACTCCTAACAATGGGAGCAGGAGCTGCCCCTAATGTTTTTGGAAATCTATTTCTCAAACTGGATTGCCTTTCCCAAACTTAACATAAGGGGAGATACTTAGCCTTACTGCAAATGGAATGCCACGCATTCTGATACCGATGGAAGGCCTGTCCCTTTCTGAACAGAAGCAGAAGAGGAGTGGATTTGAGGGAATACGGGAGAAAGGACAAAAGAAAAACTGCCCTGTCCCTAACTAGACCTAAGACTTGAGCCAAGTAAAAATACCCTGTCCCAGTCTTGACCCTAGGACCAAGGCTTGAGATCCCACCTCCCCCTAAGCTTGTCCCAGAATCAAGCTAAAAAACAAAACAAAACAACCAACCAACCAAACAAACAAACAAAAAAACCTACCCATCCCAAGCCTCCCTGGAAAGCTCTGCCTTAAGAAATCCTATATGAACTCCATACCCTGTTCAATTTGCTGCTGTTTCTCACCTGAAGTAGCCACCCTCCTTGATTATTCCTTCCCAATAAATCTCTTGAATAAGGTTGGTTGTACAGTGTGACCTTTTTATTGGAGTGGAGCCCAGCATAGCTGTAACAACTTTTGCCAGAGCTGAATAGGGCAGAACTGTACTACTTTCACTGAGGAAACATGCCCCTAGTGGAGTAGAGTGGTTACACATCATGGGACTTGAGCAGAGCTGTAACAACTTTGCTGGGAAAACCTTCCTTTGCCTGAGCAAAGTTATTACACTTGAGAACCTTTTTTCTGGAGCAGAACTATATGCTGCTATGTTTACAGTGACTTTGTTGTATTTCTTGGCTCTCTACTGCCAGGATACCCTTCCTTCCCAGGATACATTTGCATCCCAACTGCAAAGCTGGGGGCGGGAGAAGAAGAAGGACAGAAAACTGTGGGAGGGATGTAAAATAAATAAATAAATTAAATCTTAAAAAATGTAAGAAAACCAACTAACCAAACAAACGAACAAAATTGACTTTGCATTCAATGTTTACCATTGTTTATTTTGCCCTAGATTTTGGCTAAGATCTTCCTTTGAAAATGATAGACAGAAAAAGCAAATCCATCCTGTGGGATTTTTTTTTCCATTTAATGTAAATAAGCATTAACTATAACAACATAATGTTTAAACAGCCAAGGAAAATGTCCTCACCACTGTCAATGATCCACAGTAAAATAGTAACTTTAATGCAAGATTTATTGATTAACTCAGGGGAATAGGTAATAGAAATCAGTCTTGCAGGACAAAAATATCTGACTTAGGACAAAATAAATTAAAGAGATTCATGTTCATTTTAAACCTCAAAGGGTAGCTAGATATGAAAAATTGAGGTCCTAAGATTCTGATTAAAATTGATTTAGAAAGGCCCTTCCCCAAAGCCCAGAAAATGCAGAAATCCTCGTTAACACTCTCATGTGGCTGTTCTCTAATTAATTAATTAACCCTTAATTGTTCCACATAATATGTCTGTGGCAGAAGGACTTGGTGAAGCTACTGTGATCTTAATGAGAAGGAACATGAAGCAATAGGGTGTGAAATGATCTCTTCAGTTTCGAGTGGGGAATCCATGTTGGAACTGAGGATGGAATGTAGAAAACTATGATGCTTTCTCTTCCATGCAAGGATACTTCCAGCAAACCACCAGGTGGCTGCTCTTTGCTCTCCAACACAGTCCGCCTTTTAAAGCTTTTGCATTTTTAATTGACATTTAGCAAATGTACCTATTTATGGGGCTCTGTATGATGGTTCAATGCATGTACACAATATGTAATGATCAAATCAGGGTAATCAGCATATGCATCACTCCAAAATCCTCCATACTAGCTGTTGTGAAATACAATTCATTGTTGATAACCATAGTTACTTTACTGTGCTACAGAACTTTTACCGTTCTTCCTCCTGTCCAACTAACCATCTTTGTTCCATTTTATCCCCTGTCACCCAGACTTGTTTTTTTTTTTTTTTTTTTTTTTTTTTTTTTTTTTTTTTTTTTTTTTTTTTTTTTTTTTTTTTTTTTTTTTTTTTTTTTTTTTTTTTTTTTTTTTTTTTTTTTTTTTTTTTTTTTTTTTTTTTTTTTTTTTTTTTTTTTTTTTTAAAACTTTATTTGCCTTGGTGTTTGCCTGGAACTGGAACTACAGACAGTTGTTAGCTGCCAT